>JAOVVI020017593.1:0-10573 GCA_028571085.2 Nepenthes alata | reverse complement strand
TTTACAAGTGTTATTAAAAATATATTTTAAAAATAAAATTTAAAAAATTATATAAATGTTGGTCCCAATCAACAATAATTACCAGTTAAGTGGGCCACCAATTGGGCCGTGTGGCCCAATCAATCATGGTGAGACCAATTTGGGAAATTCGGGCCCCACAAGATCGTCATTTTAGTACTACACAATACCGCCGTTGAAGAAGGTGGCCGGGAGTATAACCGGTGAAGCTTGAAAAGTCATCGTCTTTTGAGATCCTCTGTCTCGAGTGTCGCACCAAAGTCGATGCAACAAAAGGGAGGAAGAGAGACGGGAACTGCGGGAAAGCCGAAGTGGCTCCCACCACCGCTGCTGACGCCGCGAATATTCCATCTTCCCTGGGGGATTCGCGGGAAACAGCCCACCAAGGATGACGCCCCGAAACCACTAGCCGCCTCTGCTGCCGACCCAGATCTCAGGCAATCCCTGAAAAGCAAGCCGGTGGCATTTTTTGACCGAGGACGGCGGTTTTCTTATAGCTGTCCGCCGGAAGTTCTGTTGAAATCAGGAGAGAGGAGGGGGAGAGGGAGAGTGGTGGAGAGTGATGATGAAGAGAGGGAAAATGGTGGTGATAATATTTTGGAGGATAAATGGAGGTTTGAAGTGGATATGTTGAGGGCCGAATGCAAGTTCTTGAGGATGGAAAATGAGATTGCGGTAAAGAAGTCGCAGAGAGAACGAGCTTACTTCGAGGGGACTTTGAAGTCTGCTGTCCACACTCTTATCTCTGTTAGTAGTCGTCTTCTCTTTTATTCGGCACTCAGTTTTGTTCAATCGCTTTTAGTTTATTAATGAATGTGGTTCATATGTTTTCAAATCCTAAAAAAAAAAAAACAGAGAGAGAGAACCCAGCTCACTTTTTCATTGATTTCTTTCAAATTCATTTAATTCAAGATTAGCAATACGATTCCCTGTTTTGATTCAAGGGCTTGGAAGGAAGTGCATGAGATGGGAAAGAAATGATTCACAACGAGTTATTACAAATTCAAAATGATTCATAATTGTTTATTTCAAATCGGCACCCTGTTTCAAATCCACAATGGAAAGAAGCTGCTGTCACTGTAATCGAAAAACACAACAAAAAAAAAAGTCAACTCTTTCCCTTGATTTGATCATTGCGATGGAGTGGCGGTACCTTTAACAGTTGACGATACTCAGGGAAAGAAGAAATTTCGTGAAGGCAAAAGTGTTAATGCAGTATTTGAAGAAGAGATTGTGGAGTTAGCAACGAAGCTAGTGGAGTTGCAGAGGAGCCCCAGGCTAAGAGATGCTGATCTTCAGAACTGCTGCAACTTTGATAAGCTGGCATCTCTGCTTGAGAGAAAGCTCGAAGAACTCAGTTCCTCATCCAATGAAAGAAGCATCTTGGCTATCCACTCTGCAAAACATGGAATTGCTCGGGACTTTGCTTCAAATCGTAAATACAGTTCGTTTGATGTAAGAGTCTAATGCCACTCTTTTCTCTGCCTCTTTATCTTGATCATATTAAGGAAATTTGGTCTTAAATGGGGTTTTTATTCTTTAATCGAAGCAGGAAACTAAAGATATGGAAGAATTTTTTTTGCCTGTCACTAATCCTTCATTTTGGTGAGCATGGATGAGCTTGGATCTGAATTTACATGGATTTGGGGAAGCCTTTCTTCATTCTTTTCATTGAGGGAATTGCTCTTAAATCCAAACAATTTCAAATTAGAATTTGTATTTGTCAAATCATGGCCTAGTTTGTCAAAGTCTTACAAGAATTTGAAGAGTTCAAACTAAGTTAAAATATAAAAATGATACTCTTACTACAGTTCTAAAAGAAATGATATAATACTTATTGAATGGTCTATTTTTTATTAAAATGGTTAAAATTTATGGTCATATATGATTTTGTTATATTTTATTAAAAAATTTATTTTTTTAATTGATTTAATTTTTAATAAATAAAGATATTTATATAATTAAGACATTAATTATTTTATTTTTTTATATATGACTTAAATACTCATTATATTTTGAGATAGGGCCAATAGAGCAATGTTTTTCTTGAGAAATTCGACACAGGACAAGTTTCTTTAACTTTATCTTTACCTTGTTTTTAACCAAGTGATTCAATAAACTGCATCATATATAATGTTTTACACAAAAGAAATTTTAAACTCTTGCTAAAAAAAGAGAGCGAACGGTGAATGCAAAGAAATTAATTCCCAGTTTTTCAAGAAAAGAATGCTAAAGCTTGTTACGATGTTTAGGTTGTGAAATAATTTGATAATTCGACGATTCATGAAATGTTTCTGTAACGTCCCCAGGCACCCGTATGGAGATATTGTCCGCTTTGACAGCCACACAGGCTCCGCACGGTTTTGCTCTTGACAGACGGCCTAATGGTTTCTGTCTCATAAAATTTTACTTTCATGTCATTATTTTTAGTAAAATTATATTGAAGTAGTAATGCGAGCGATATTTCTCTATACAATACGTATCTTGGACCTCATGAGTTCTAATGGTTGAGAATGCAATATTCAAACCATATCAAGGTTCAAAATTTCTCAATTAGATCACCTTTTCAGAGAAAATTAATAACGGAAGGAATGAAATTTTGCAGGTGGAAACTTTGAGGAGGGAAATGGAAGGTCTATCAAAGGGGAAGTTGTTGAGGAAAATGCAGGAAGAGTATAGATCACTGTTGTCGACTACAGCCAACTATTCTGTTGCTGGCTCTGCTTCCACTTCGAGACGATTCGACCTTCCTGTTACACCCTCTTCCTTGCTCCGGCAACCATTGTAGGCAAATTTTGTGTTTCTGGTTTGTTGTGAATGGAGTTTCTGATGTTCAAACAACACATAATTCAAGTGAGAACTATTCCATGGAATTGTGGTGGAAATTGGAAGATTAGGCTTCAATCATAAAATTTTAAACTTCACTAATCGAGTGTGATAGATGAAACATTCATAATGATTTGCAACTTTAAGGAGAACTTTAAAGCGATTAACCGGTTTTGGTTGGTAAGGTGAATTTGCATCTTAGTTCTAATGATGCATGCGATGATGGTGGAAAAAAGTTTACCTAGTTTGTGGTTTTTGTGGGGGATTTGTTGGGAGGTTACTTCTATATGAAAGTCCTAATGATCGGAGGACTCAGATGGAGCTGATAGATTGTGAAGCAAATAAGCAGAAGGAATTTCGGCATTTGTTCGGATAAGTAGTCATCCTATGATCATTTACGGGTATTTGATTGCAAAGCCTTTGTTCATATTCTAAAAGATGAAATGACCAAATTAGAGCAAAAAATGATGCAGTGCGTCTTTCTGAGCTATGGGAAAGATGAGTTGGGTTACAGATTTTATGACCCAACTGAGAGAAGGCTTGTCCGATCAATGGACGTGACTTTCGTTGAGAATGAAACGATTGAGGATATCAGTAGGAAGACCAACTCTGATGTTGCTTGAACGGACAAAGTGAGTGTTAAAATTATCCGTCCAGTGTCCATGGAGGACGAGGACAATGGTCCTGAACTGGCTGAGGAGAATGGTGAGACGGTCCTGGCACCTGATGAAGACCAGGATGAAGTTATTTCTCAACCGGCCGAAGATATTCCTGTCAGGCGATTCTCGCAAAACAGACAGTCATCCATCCGTCTGTCACCTAGTGAGTATGTTATACTCACTAAGGCCGGAGAGCCTGAAACTTATGAATAGGCTATGGAGGACGAAAGTAAGGAGAAATGGCTGAAAGCCATGAAGGATGAAATGTGTTCTCTCCATAAAAATCACACATTTGATTTAACCAAACTTCATAATAGGAATAGAGCTCTAAAGAACAAGTGGGTCTTTCGACTTAAAACGTCCGATGACACTATACAGCCGAGATACAAGGCACGACTAGTGGTAAAAGACATTAGTCAAGGAAATAGAGTTAATTTTGATGAGATTTTTGCTCTAGTGGTGAAGATGTCTTCCATAAGGGTTGTGTTGGGATTGGCAGCCGCCCAGAATCTAAAAGTGGAACAAATGAATATCCGGATAGCCTTCATTTATGGTAAATTAGAAGAAAAAATTTACATGGAACAGCCAGAAGGGTTCAAGGTTAAAGGAAGGAGTGACTCGTCTGCCGTCTAAGGAAGAATCTGTATCGATTGAAACAGCTCCAAGACAATGGTACAAGAAGTTCGATTTGGTCATGGACAGTCAAGGGTACCAGCTGACTACTTGTGATCACTGTATATTCACACAGAGGTTTTTCGAAGATAATTTTGTTATCATTCTCCTATACGTGGATGACATGTAAATTGTTGGATAAAATTATGCTTGGATAAAGAAGTTAAAGGAGCAACTTGGAGGGTCTTTTGCCATGAAAGACCTCGGACCGACGAAGTAGATTCTTAATGTCATAATTATTCGCAATCGGGAGGTAGGGAGACTATGGTTGTTCCAGGAAAGTTACAATGAGAATGTGCTCCAACGCTTCAACATGGAAGAGTCTAAACCTGTCAATACTCCACTGGCAAACAACCACATGCTGAGTAGTCGTCAGTGTCCGTCCTCGAATGAAGAGAAGACATACATGAGAGGCGTTCCCTATTCCTTAAGTTTAGGAAGCCTGATATATGTCTTGGTATGCACAAGGTCAGACATAGCACATGCTGTGAGTATAGTCAGCCGTTTTTTATCAAACTCAGGAAAGGAGTACTGGTCCGCGGTTAAATGGATCATAAGATACATTCGAGGAACTTCCAAGACGTGCTTGCGTCATGGAAGTGACGAACCTCAGTTGCTGGGGCTACTCGGATGCTAATACGGCGGGGGACATTGATAGTCGCAAGTCCACTTCAGGATACTTAGTAAAGTTTACTGGAGGTGCAGTTTTCTGACAGTCCAAGTTACAGAAGTGCGTCGCCCTTTCTACTATAGAGGCTGAGTACATTGCCATATTAGAAACTTGTAAAGAGATATTGTGGATGAAGAAGATCATTCAGGAATTAGGCATCGGACAAGAAAAGTATACAACACTTTGTGATAGTGAGAGTATCATACATCTCTATAAAAACTCCTTATTTTATTCCAGATCGAAGCATATCGATGTTCGATATCATTGAGTGAGGGATGTGCTTAAAGTCGGTCTACTGTCACTAGAGAAGATTGGCACTGAAGAGAATGGGGCGGGCATGACCAAAATTCTACTGAAAGGGAAGAATGAAGCTTGCTGTAAGATGGTTGGGCTGATGGACTTAGCTTTCCAACAGTCGTGAGAAAATGTTTGTTGGGAGGTCACTCTCATATGAAAGCCCTAATGACCGGAGGACTCAGATGGAGCTCATGGACTGTGAAGTGAATAAGCAGAAGGAATTTTGGTCGACAAAGTTGATCGAAAATAATTAGACGGGCAATAATGTCTGATCAATATGTTGACCGGCGGGCGGTATAAGCTGCCATGCATTATTGAAAATACCTGAAAGACTGCATGCCGATCTCCTAAGGGATTAGCGATCTTGTGGAAAGGGCAGTCAACAAGCGTTGACCGGTCTTGTGAAGAACGCGGGCGTTGGAATATTGTCCATCCGTCAGGAAATCTAGAATGGTGGCAGCTCAGAAGATCTTCTGAGCGTATGTAATCTCAGACGGTTATGCAGGAACCGTTTTTCGTACAAAGTATATTCATATTGTTGGTAAGGATAGATTTTGTCTGGGAATAAAGAATATTGCTCAGATTTACTGAATATTGACGTCTGTTATTTTAAGAATATGTGAGGCACTGTTTGGAGGGCGAAGGTGAAAAATTAGAAAGAGTGAAAGACAAGGAAGAAAAGAGAGAGTTGTGAGCAAAACGAAGGGTGATTTTATATTACTTGTGCTCTGTTCTTCGATCTTCTTTCTCTTGTGCTAAAAATAATGTCTAAGCAACCTAAAAGTCAAATCTCAAAGACAGGCTGACATTCTCAAAGCCCAAATCTGGCCTCAAGGCTGAGGGTTTGTGACTAGTTTGGCAACAGTCAGATACGATTCGAATCCTAACACCAAGGAATCTCATATTCACCATTGTTGCTGAATGACAAAGTGGCTAGAAAGCCAAGGGGCCGCATTCTAGAGCCACTAAGCTCTCAGCTGTGAAGTCGTTAAGCCTTCAAGTCTTTTGAGTGGCAGAGTGATTATGTTGTAGAGCCAACATGCAGTTTGGCTATTGAGTTGTTGAGGCATCATGGAGCCTTGGGAGTCATGTCAAAATATAGCTACGTCAGATCGGACATGGCGGCAACAAGGAGATTGACTAGGGTTAAAGAAATTCATACCGACTAACAAGCCATGTCAGCTACAACCTAAATGTTTAATGTGAAGAACCATCTACTAAATTTACATTCATAAATACGATGGTTAATTCAGAAGAATAATTGTCTGTTAATAAACGATACTAACTTTTTAAAAGAAAATAATTAATTATTACGTAACATGTTACTAAACCACTATCAGAATAAGATCCAAATTCTCTATAAAAAAAAAAAAACCTTTGACCAAATATGGCATCTTGTTTTTTAATAGTTTAGCCATTTAAATGATCATTGGCTTTCTAGAAGTATGTCATCTAGATGATAGTTTTCCCTAAAAAACTCAATGCATAAACGATTACACTTTAGAAGCCGAAATCTCTGCACTTTTAAACTTAAGTATTTTAGTTATGTTAGAATTTTACTGATTCGAGCGTTGAAAAATAAATTATGAAATTGTCCTTATACTTTGAGCTCTTCATTTAGTTTGTGGTATGTAGAATCCTAGTTACAAGATAAAATAGCCCGCTTCAAAATCTCTTAAATATAATCCTAATTTATTGTATGGATATGTGGCTCTTTGGAATTTTTTGCATGTGCATAAGCTAAGCCAAATATGTGTTTTAAGAAAATGCTTCTAACTTCAAAAAATGCTTCAATAGTATCAGCATCTTTTTGAGACATTATGCCAGGCATACCCTTAATCTAGTTTTTTAAATGATATATGTTACAATTTATACAAGTTTATTACAATTTACAAAAATAGTGATGTGATTTCTATTGAGTGATCTATTTTTCTTTATTATTGTTTTATTATTAAGTAAACCCATACAATAGGTGTCAAATTACTCTTTTTGATAAATGAATTATAATAAACTTATAATATGAGTAGTGTTATTTTTTTAAACACTTGTGAGTTTATAAATTTTTGTCATCCATGAAGCCTAGCAATTCATGAAGTTGATCTACCATTTTAGGTCGGTAATTGCACCTAAGTCGATGAGGCACATAAATTTCGACATCATTTGTTGTGAGCACAAGCCACTGAGATCGAAGCCTCTCCTAAAATGTACACCCTGAGGAAGGAGAATCCTCCGACTTATAATACAACTATTGTAGAGTTGTCTTCCCGATATGAAATTCATAACATTCCTCCCCCTTTGACAGCCGCAGACCTCGACGGTTGTACTATACAGCACTTCACTCAGCGGCTTTCACTCTGCGACGCTTTACTCAGCCCCAGCGCACCTGTAGCAGGTTAGCTTCTCCGCGGGTAACTGTTTTCGGTCAGAACCCTTCGTAGGCAACCCTCTCTAGGTCAAGGTTAGTCTCAATGAGAGTAACATTATTACGAGTATAAGTCGTTAAGACCTGAACCTCCCCCAAAGGTACATTGTAAGGAAGGAAAAGCCCTTCCAACTTATAAGGTAGTTATTGTAGAGTTGTCTCCTTAATATATGACTCACAACAAATTATGTCTATGTAATTTAGTTTTTACTTAGGGGGGGAAAAGGGAAAATGAATTGAAGGCTAAAATATATGAGTATATTCTCTTCCAAAAAAAAAAAAAACCCCTTTGCAAGAATGATAAGTAACAATTTTTTTTATATTTTTGGAGGTAGTTTTAAATTTTAAATTGAAAAAAAATTGTTCTTTTTATTAATTTTAAATTTAATAAGCTTGATGGGTATGCTCTTAGTGGGCAGGTTCAAAAAAGAATGATCGGCCCAAATTCACAATGGCCCACATATAAGTCTGGTCGGTCAATGTTTACCGTTGACGGTCAAAAAGGAAGCCGGCGTAAGGACGGGCAACTAGCACAAAGGGTGGTCAATATTTCTATTGACCGGTAGCACTACAGTGGGCCAGCCCACAAATAAACCTTATCTTCCATGCCCAATTTAACCTACAGTCTCATCTGCAGTCAGCGTTGACCCTGTGAGGAAAGAGTCAAATTCTCTTTCCTGTCTACTGTAAATCCTAACCGTTGCAAAACGATAGAAGGAATATAACCCTCCGAAGAAACTGTTACCGCCATTAATGCCAACTTCAAGAAAGGAAGTTGTTCCAATAGAGCATTAGAATCACGCACTCCTACCTAATGAAGGATACTCAACTTCTCGACTATAAGAAGGACATGGAGCCCACACTCCAAGGGATGCCTCCTTGAGGAAAACAAATGCTCTCATACCCAGTTGAATCACTTTCACATCCTCATTCCTTTTTCCTGAGTAATCCATTAGAGCTTATACGGCGCACTCTTAGGCTCCCATGCTCTACCTCTCTCCCCAATCGCTTCGATCCACAGAAACCCTGGGATAGGAATCACTGTTCCTCTCAAGCGACAGTAACTTATCCAAACAAGAGCCAAATCATAACTACAAATACTCTCTGTTCTTTACCCTCATAACGCCCTTTCATTTACCTTCTCAATTCTTAAAAAGTTATTTTGCTAATTTGAGCATGAGAGTGTTTACGGTGGGGCAACATTCTATCAGCACTTGACCTCTCTTTTATTTTAGTGGTTTGTATGATCTAAACTCGATAAACGGAGCCGAATTCAACAATCGATACAACCCGAATCCGTATGAAATTTGGTTCCAAGACGTATTAAAGCTCTTTAAAAAAAATATTCCAACTCTTTATTATATTAAATTATGTGACTCTCATAAAAAAAAATAATGGTAGAAAAAATAAATCGATTATATTTTTTGAGATGAAAACTTCAAGTATGGATTAATGTATATTATAAAAATTTAATTTTATATTATTAAATCTTACTTTTTAAATTTTTTGATATTTTAACTTTAGTTTATATAGAAGATATTTTCATAATTTAAATTACTAATTTGTAAGTTTAAGTGAAGGAAAATCATTTTTACCTCTAAGCATAAATTCCAATGAACAAAATTCTCAAATGAGTTGAACATGATATATATATATATATATAATAAAAATATTAAAAATAAATATAAATTATATTTTGATGCGTTCTCAGGTTTGAGTTATCGTGCATATTATGGAACCTTCAGATTCCTCGGGTCTAATAGAGCATAAATGGGTCTAATTTTTACGTCTCTCAATTTGGGCACTACGCACCACAAACAATTAACAAAAGATAAGAGGATTAGCAGAATTCATTATCCGATTTATCTTTTCGACGTTTAATGTAGTAATCTTTTCAAAAGAATATAAAAATATAAGTATGAAGGTAAACAAGATACGGAATGCACGGATATTTGTATGCAAGAAATGCGAGTAAGGATTAGATGAGGTTTGGACTCCTTTTATGCACTTCGAAGAGTGGCTCACTAAGATCGCTGGGTGAAAACGGTGGATTTTGGAGGGAAGAGAGCTAGGTCTTTCTCCTTGTGTTTGGGTTCGAAGCTTATAGCTTGTGATAGCCTTAAGATGCCTCGAGTGATCTTGGATGACTGAATTCTCCTCTCCCTTGTCCTTTGTAAGAGAAGGTATTTGTAAACTTTGTGGAGAAAACTTTAGGCACGAGAATCTGTGATAGATGTCCTGTTTGGGTTCATTGGCTGTTGAGTGCTGGCAGTGCCCAATGACGTCAGTTGTCATCTTATAGTGGTGAGGGAATCATTGTCAGGCGTGGCCAACACAGGCCTAGTCGCCTTTTGCAGGAATTTGCTGAGCTGCTGTAGGGAGGTGGACGCCATAGTCTGCGAGAGTTGACTTTATTCACTATTAGCTGGCAATTCCTGAGTCAGTATCTTTTGTGCTACTAATTTGCAGCCATTTTGGAGGAAAAAACAGATGGATTATGATTGGGCGTGTATCAGATGATGTCTAATAGGCCTTGGTGCGGCTTATTCGACTCAAGATCCATCTCACGGTGCTAGGCTTCGCACAAAGCTTCTTGGGCCCCATCACGTAGTTGGGCTTTTCTGCTGACCTATATTCTTATTGGACTCATCATATTCTATTTTAATTTTAAATTTTTATTCTTTCTTATTCTATATTAAAATAATAATTTTATACATATATAATCAGATATTTAAATAATATTGCAGCCACATGATTGTCGTATGCGTATCACGCACGCAGCGTATTGTAGACTTCAGCAGCGCCACTATCAAATGCAAGGCCCCATGAAGCTCACTGCACGTGTGCATCACTTCCACTGTTGAAAACCAACCGTGAATGTCACTCTCTCTTGAAAGCGTGAGAACCAAACATATAGTGTTTCGCCATTTTTAACAAATTTGACCGTATGAAAAATTATGAATCTTGAAAGAAAGGTCCGTTTTATATTATAAATAATAAAGTGGGGCC
>JAOVVI020017592.1:0-10573 GCA_028571085.2 Nepenthes alata | reverse complement strand
TTGAGTTGACCGCCTGCGAGCAAGTTGGCCGCCAAAGTGGTCAACGTCTGCGTTGACCGTTTTGGCTACTGGGCTTTTCAGT
Source organism: Nepenthes alata (assembly GCA_028571085.2). Lineage (NCBI taxonomy): Eukaryota > Viridiplantae > Streptophyta > Magnoliopsida > Caryophyllales > Nepenthaceae > Nepenthes > Nepenthes alata. The sequence continues at coordinate 10,491 of JAOVVI020017592.1, read as the reverse complement.
TTCTGGGCCCGCCTTTTTTAGTGGGCCACAAGAATGTTGATCGCCCTATTTGGGCCTCCGTTGACTTCTCTTTGGGCCGGCCCATTATTGGTGTACCCATCAGTTATTATGCTGAGTGACATTATATTAAGATTGTAGCTGCTCATTGGCAGTTTAGCATGGCCACATGAGTTGTGTGATTTGGGGAAAGAGTATAGAGGTTTATAAGAATAAGTTGAGTGGTACTTTGTCATTGAATTCATTTGACAGGAAACGTTGCAGTTGCTATGCTGCTTGATTGATTTCTTCTGATTATGCTGCCTGCCTTCATAATTCTTTTGTGTTCTATTTGAGAACAGAATGTAGCTCAAAGCTGGAGCATTCTGTATTGTGCATTTTCATTTGAAACTTTTAGAAACATTTTGAGGTATTCTTTTTAAAAATTTGCTTGAACCCATATACTTTTCAACTTCATTTTGTCTCCCCAAATGGTTTTAATGGTGAAAAAAATGGCTTGGTGTTCAGCGATGATTCATTGACAATATTCGATTTTCATCTCATCGACAATACTTTAAATTACATTCAGTATTTGCTTATTATTGACTTTACTGGGGTTAATGCCAGCTATGGGATGCAAGTACTGGTCAAGGATTCTTTGAGTATACTGAGCACGAGAAAAGGGCTTGGTCAGTTGACTTCTCTCGTTTTGATCCCACAAAATTGGCCAGTGGAAGTGATGATTGTTCTGTGAAGCTGTGGAGCATCAATGAGGCAATCTCTCTTTCTCTCTCTCGTCTCAAAAAAAAGGCATTCATTTTGTTCTTGATAAATGGAATTCACAGATGTCTCTTTTTTTTCCATTGTACTCTCAGTTTGATTCTTCTTTAAGGGTATGTCTAGATTAAAGAAAATACAAAGGAAAGGAAAAAAATTAAAAGAAAAAATATATTTTTTTTGTTGATTGTATTGGATGAAATTTTTAGGAAAAAAATAGCATGGAAAATGTGTGTGAAAATATTGATGATTTATTGAAAATCATTTTCCATTTAAAAAGATCAAGTAAAAAATCAAAACAAATGGAACAAAAAAACTCAAATTTTCATATTAAATGCATATATTTTGCCCTCATAATTTTTTTGGATAATCAAACAATAAAGATGTTTCTTGATCCAAACCAAGTAAAAGAAAGAAATTTTTCTTTAATTTTTTTTCATTTCATGTTTGCCTTGCTAGTTTCATTTCCTCCATATTTTCTTTTATCCAAATTTGCCATATGTGATGGGAACTTCATTTTACTTTTCTTCCTCGGCAGAGCGAAAGTTTGAATACGATTCGGAACATTGCAAATGTCTGCTGCATTCAGTTCTCCTCTCACTCGTCTTATCTGCTGGCTTTCGGCTCTGCAGACTATAAAATCTATTGCTATGATCTTCGGAATGCTAATGTGCCTTGGTGTATACTGTCCGGCCATGAGAAGGCTGTCAGCTATGTGAAGTTTTTGGATTCTGAGACACTCGTTTCTGCATCTACCGACAGCACAATTAAGCTTTGGGATCTTAATAAATCTTCTTCTGCTGGTTTGTCCACCAATGCTTGCAGCTTAACCCTTAGAGGGCATACTAATGAAAAGGTTTGTCTTATACTCTAGTATGCATATATTCCTCAGTTATGAAATCTTCTATCCAATTCATGGATGAAAATATCGGTATTAGTATCGATTGTAGTTATATCGGTATCGAACATATAGGACAATAGTATTGGTATTGGATATGTCGGTCGGAAAAAAAAATTTTCAAAATCATAGGCTGACAGGATCATATTGGCCAATAATTTAAATATTAAGAGATGCATTGGCTGTGTCGATCGATACAATAATATATTGCAATATTGTAATTTGTCGCATTATCGAGAAACTCCGATACTAATATATATCAGTCGACATGTATTGTATTGACCGATATCTGTACCAATTTTTAGTTTATTTGGAGGATATTTGGAAGGGGATTTTTGGCATAGAGTTATCATCACGTGACTTGGAAGAGCTGTTATGGTTCTCCTAGTGGAGAGGCTCCTATATTCATTCAACGGTTAAAATTAGAAGTTGTGTGGATGAATGGTGAAGACCGAATAACCATTTTGATGTAATTTCTACCATTCAACGACTAAAATTAATCCTAACCTTTGAGTAGATGTGGGAGCCCTCCCACTAGAGGACCATAATTGCACTTGTGATTTGGTGGTCTAGGTTTGAATTGTGGAAATGGTTTTGTATATAATATATGGTAAGATAATGTATAATATATTTCAAATGGTTTGATTCTCTCCCAAACTTCATATATAGTGTGACTTTTTGCGTGGGCTTCCCTTTTGAAGGGGATCATTCGTGCAATAATAGAGTTGTTGACTCGGTGGTTACGTGTTTGAGTCATGAAAATAGCTTCTTGTATAATATAAGGTAAGATCGTGCATAATAGATCCAATGTAGTTTGACTATTTCCAGAATTCTGTGTATAGCGTGAGCTTCGTATACCTGGCTGTTACTGCACAATGGTAGAGTCGTCAATGTGTAACTTTATGGTCACGTGTTTTAGTAATGGGAATAATCTCTTAAATATACCTAACATGGTGCGACCCTTACCCAAATCCCATAAATAGAAGGGGATCCATGAGCTGGATTGCCATTTGCTATTGTTTGTGGCCTAATGCATTGTCCTCCTCTCAGAACTTCGTAGGCTTATCTGTTGCTGATGGATACATAGCGTGTGGTTCAGAAACCAATGAGGTAATGTTTCTACTTGATTATTTAGTTTTTTTGGTTATGCACAGTGCCTTTTCTTTATAGGATTGCCATTAGATCTGTTATATTTTATGGATTAAAATATTTGACAATCAAACTTTTATAAAAAATAAGCGTTACTGAGATAAAAATACTAAAATAGGTAAATGCAGTCAAATTAAAATATAAGATAAGAAAAAATGATGACATTTATAGAATTTAAAAGCTGCATCTATAGAAGATAGAACGAGGAAAGAACACCTAAAGTGGTTTGAATGCTTAAAATGTCAACAAAATGGAGCACTTTAGTGAAGAAAATTAAGTTATTTGTGGTTGGATCAAATAAAGAAGAAGGTGAAGTTAGGAAAACTTAGGGTAAGACAATAAAAAATGATCTATGGTTGCTTCTATTGTCAGGGTATGTTACACTTAATTGAATTGAAGGGTGAAAAATCGAATTTATACAGCTGATTTTATTTAGTAAGACCTAAAGATTTACCATTAATATATCTGTAAGGGAAATAATGTTTTGCCATACTCAGGTAAAACTTTGAGTTGCTTCATCCTGTTTGTTCTTATCAGGTTTATACTTACTATAAATCGTTTCCGATGCCGATCACCTCTCACGAGTTTGGCTCCATTGATCCGATATCCGGGAAGGAGATCGATGACCATAATGGACAATTTGTTTCTAGTGTTTGCTGGAGAGGGAAATCTAATGTTATTGTTGCTGCCAATTCGAGCGGCCATGTGAAAGTGTTGCGGATGGTTTAAGGGGAAGCCCACTGTTTAGAGGCTAATCGAGGATTCGGGTTCACATCTCGGAAGCTGTTAGAGTCATTCTATGTTCTAATGGTAAGGATTTCATCATTGTAGTTTGGAAGAAGAGGATTATTGAGTGGTCTGAGATATTTTAATGTGCCGACATAATCTTAACTGTGCAGGTTGTCACGATGAAATCATCACCGTTAAGACAGCGAGGGAGAGGATGAATAGGACTTCGGCAAACCTCCAATGAAGAGTTGTTAGCCTACTCCCAACTTCAACGGTGATGATTTTATTCTGGTAATTTGAACGGATAGGATTGTAATATATTTTAATATATTATCATAATCCTAACTATCTAAGTTGCTGTGATGAAGTTCCCATGGTTGAGAGAAAGGAGGAGGATAAAAATTAGGAAAACTATGACTGATTTCCTATGGGGAGTTGTTTGAGTCCTCCCATACTCTGACTGTGAGGATTTTATTCTGGTAATTTGAACGGATAGGATTATAGGATGACTCCAACATATTTCAATGTGTTGTTATAATCCTACCGTCAAGTTGTCAGAGTAAAATTCTCACCGTTGAAAATACAATTAAAAAATAAGTTGACTGTAACAGAACTCCCTTCGATGGCGTCATTGATACAACTCGTCCATCTAAGACACATATCTGCGGCTCAAAACGAACTTCATCATCTTCAAACACCGGATTCGAGTTCTGAACACAAGATCATCACGACCGTTCAAACGGGTTCTCGAAAGGACCATCGTCAAACGTCTCGAAGCTCAAAATCATTTGGCTGTGGTGAAACAGACCCTGTTGATCCAATCTCTCCAAGTTTGCATCTCTAATCTTCTCTTGTAGTTATTTCATTTTACAGCCCACCCTTGGGCCAATGCTGAGATCTCATATTGTCAATTTGGACGGTTGGGATTATAAGATGAGGCTAATTCATTTTGAAGTGATATTAATGTCAATAATCTTAGCCGTCCAAGTTATAAGAATGAAATTGTTATTATTATGGAGTAGAAGGGAGAATAAAGATAAAATGATCCTAATATTACTTGTTTTTTCTTTTCTTCAGCTGATTTGAAGATCGAGTTTTTTTGAAGACGATAAGCTCTTTGCACGAGCGCCTGCTTGTAAGTGGGATAAATGCCGTTTGTTTCCAAAGGGAGAGGAAATTCGATGTCGTAGAGGAGAAGCACTCATTCTATTGGTAGTTATATATGTATATATACAACTCTCAGTGTGTCAGTAGTATGTTTGGTTCTTAGAATGAAATAAGATAGAAATAAAATATTTTTTTTAGAGAATGAAATAAGATATGAAAAGAGTTTAAAAGTATTATTTTTATATTTGATTAATTATTTGGAATAAGTAAAATTAAGTTGAAAATTATTCTTTTAATATTTAGTTTATAGTAATAGTAAGAGAAATAATGTAGAAATAATTTTTTAAAACTTATTTAAAAACTATTTTATCATCATTTTATAGTATAATTGGGATATTGGGAAAAAAATGTAAAATTGAAGTATGAGTTTTTTTTATTTTTTGGATTTATAAAAGTTACTCTTTTGTATTTGAATTGTATGAGATTTAAAAGGAAAATAAATTAATAAAAAATATGCATTAAAATATTCCTGGAAAAAAGATTTTCCTTTCACCGTTGTTATTTTAATTTTTTCTTGGTAATTTTTTTTTTTAATTTTAAAAGATCCATGCTCGTTGGGATCGATGAATTGATGGTAATTTCTATTTTTATGAGTCTAATAATCAATAAAAAGGGGTAAGATTTGATTTTATGTCAATTATAGATCAGTAGAAATTAAGTGTTAACTATATTATTTTTTTAAACATTAGAACTTGTTTTAGTTGCCTATAAAAAGAAAATTCAAAAAACTGCTTTAAATATAGACAGTTGACAAATAGAATTGATAGGTCCAATCGCGATACGTGTTGATTTAACAGTCAGTTCAATTGCCAGTGAAGCCCAATAAGGAGTAAAGCTCTAGAGATCGTTCAATCAGTCCATCTATTGTAAGCAAGCCAAGGGGAACGATTGACCAAGATCAGCAGATAGTCACTATGACCAAACCAATTACTGCCCAAGTCCATCCTCCACCTTAGCAATAGCAGTCTAGCAGTATAGAAGACGCCGGTGCAGCAGATTTTGACCAATAGTAGTAGTGATCAACCATAGGGGACCTACCATGCTCGCCGACTAATGGCAGCAAGCCAATCCACGAAAGAAACAGCCTAGCCTCTATTTGTCGTCACCGGCTGCGGTCACATCATTGCCACAAGGCAACAAGTAGTTCTCATCAATGCTCCAACAGCCAGCGAATCCTAACGGACACCTGTCATGAACCTTGGCGTCAAAGCTTTCTCTACACAGTATTACAAATACTTCTCACTATCATAAGAGAAGAGAGGACTCTTGAACAGACAAAGGATTGACTAATCCAGCTAAATGACCCTTGATCGAGATATAAGAGCTCAAAAAAAAAAAAAACTAAACTCTATTTTCCCAACACAACTCTCTTTCCTTCTCACAAAATCGCTCGTCATCAAGTGTATTCTTAATTAGCCACTCTAATCGAGTGCCTTTCTTTTTTTCTAAGCCACTCTCCGTTGAGTGCACCCTAATGAGCAACTCATCTAGTGCAGCATATCAGAACCCAGTCCTCCATCTTACCAAGTCGTTCCTTGCCGAGTGTATATAGGAGCCCAGACTTCCTCTCATATCCCTCGTGTATGTGCAACTCTGTATTCTATACATCTTTCTGTTTCCTTGGAAAGATTTTTGACTTGAGCGTCGAATGATAAACTGAAAAATGAGTCCCACAAATCCTCTGACATCTCATTTGTTGTTTGTGGTATGTAGGTTCTAGATTAATAGAGACGTAGATCTGACCCGCTCTAATTCGATCCACTGTAAAATATCGAGTGGCTCACTAATCCGTACTACAACCTCGATCATGAGATACATCATTAGCGTCGTCTATAAAAATTAATGTAAAAGTCTAACCACTACTCACCACACTCACAAAAGTAAACATGGTCAACACCAAAGTGCAGACTAGTGTCCTGGTTAGAGAACCTGTCACCCAAAGCGACGACTCCTCTATGGGTAGCCATGTGGGTGAGCATCCCGAGTCTGATGTTTGCGTATTGGCTGTCCAGATGGGAGACATGTTCAAAATGCTACAAAGGATCAATAACCGTCTAGACAAGTAACAGTTGGGGGGTCTCGCCCCCACTACATAAGTATCGACTTCAAAGAAAAAGAGCTGAAGGCTGAAGCAACCGGTCGAGAAGACCCTGCGGCTTGACGACATTGGGGTCTAGGACGCCTCGAGCAGCAGCTCTCGGACAGAACTAGAGGGTCGTTTTAGCTACTGGACATGAGAGGAAAGACTTGAGCAGTGGAACCCTCGTTACCCCGTAGTGACTGGAGGCCCTTGACCCAAGGAGAAGCCTCCTGCAGCATACAATCATAACGAGTTGGTTGTCACGCAGTCACACACAAGTAGCTGGCGGTGACAATCAGATCACCCCGTATCGAAGGTACTTGACCTACGGCAGTCTACCAGATACCCTGATGAGGCCAGGTGTGTGAGGAAGACAGTAGACTGGTACACCCTCGTAAATGAAAAATTGTACTGTCGGGGTTAGTCCTCTACATGAGGTGTCTCACACCAGAAGAGGCTGACTACGCGCTAGATGAGTTATATCTCAACATCTGCGACTTACATATAAGAGGCAAAAATCTTCCCTTCAAAGTTATGCGGCAGGGCTTTTTCTGACCCTCTATGAAGCGCGACGCCATGGAGTTCACGAAGAAGTGCGAGAATTGTGAGATCTATGGGAATATACCTCATCAGCCGCATACAGAACTGCAAGCCCTCCAGTCACCCTGGCCGTTCGCGCAATGGAAGCTCGACATACTCGAACCTTTGCCTATAATATCCGAACAAATAAAGTATATCATAGTGGATATCGACTACTTCATTAAGTGGGTAGCAGCATCTCCGTTGGCATGAATAACCGAACAGAAAACAACGAAGTTTGTTCGTGAGAGTATCATTTGTCGGTTCTGAGTTTTCGAGGTTATAGTGCAGACAACAAAATCCAATTCACCGAAAAATGATTCACCAAAAATTGTACGAGTTTGCGAATAAGGCTGGTTCACACTTTTGTTGCTTACTTGCAAGCCAATGGATAGGTGAAAGTGACAAACCAAACGCTGCTACATGGGTTAAAAACTAAGCTAGAGAACGTTGGGGGCTCCTAGACCAATGAGCTGTCATCCGTCCTCTAGTCATACAGGACCACCCTGAGGGAGCTGACCTACAAAACGCCTTTCATTTTATACTAAGGCAGTCGTCCCGGTTGAAATCGATCTGTCCAACTTTTGAGTCGAGAGTTTCGACCCCTTCAGCAATTCTCAAAGGCTTAGGGAATACATTGACTTGCTCGAAGAGACCCAAGACACAGCACGCCTTCGGACGACAGCCTATCAGCAGCAAATCGTGCAATATTACAATAAGAGGGTAAGAGCCCACTGATTTGAGGTGGGGGATCTCGTCCTACGGAGTGTAGAGGAAATCGGCAAAATCGCTAATAGGAACAATCTCTTTCCAAACAGGGAGGGACCATTCATCGTCTCGGAAATCCTTTAAAACGATATGTATAAGCTACAAACTCGAAATGGCAAGCTAGTCTTAAGGACATGGAACACTGCTCACCTCAAAAGGTACTACCAGTAGGCTTAAGCCGAGCCCAGGTAAGGTCAACATGCATCATTTTGAATGCTTATAAATGTTTCACATTTTTGTAAATAAAATTATTATTTGTTCATGTATACTTATCCATGTGAATGCATGCATGTTTGTCATCTCATAAAATCAAGTGACCTAAATTGCCCCTAATTCAGATGGGACTCGTCCTGGCCTACTTCACAACCCACTAGCAGTCGAAAAACCTTGGTCCCGAACCGAGTGACCCATTAAGTAGTCAAACGTTGAACCTTGGTCCTGCACCAAGCGGCCTTGTTGTGGCCGAAAACCCAATCCTGGGGGATCTTAGAGCTTCCAACCAAACGGCTACTAAAAATCTTAGGGAGCCTTTACAGCAGGTGTGCAACGACCTCCCTCCGACGGAGAGAGCACCCTCAATCGATGGCAGTCGGCGAATTAGGACTAGACGTGCATAAATTACGACATCCTTAGATAGGACCAAGTGCCGATACAACAATATATGGACGACGGCCTATGACTCCGCCAAGGCCTGGCTACTGTGGTCATAAAACCCTGTTAGCCCTAATGAGGCTCACCCTCGAGCGTGCGATAATGTCCTACTTACAAGATAGAGCACCTCAAAGAGTCAAGGTGTTGCGACGTTCCCTCCCCAAGGGAATGAGCACCGCCGAGTAAATATGTCCAAGACAAGCCGGCAATGATATCTACAACGCTTAGCTAGCCAAATGAAGGAAAGTAATTCCACGCAAAACTACAAGCAAACAGCCGCAAAGGTCACAATCTAGTTGATCTCATTTCAAAGGTTCCAATTTACAATTTGGGCCATTCGCCCCAAATGGTACAGAAGCCAAAAAAAAAGAGAGAGGAGCCTAGTGATCCGGAGAGGAGAAGCTTGACGGTTGATGACTGCTCGGTTGCAAAGACGAAGGGCCGGTTATCCCTTCGGTATGGGTCAACAAATCCAACTCCCGAGTGGCACTAGCATTCACCAGATGAAGGAGGGAGACAGGAAAGTCTGGGGCCGCAAGCTGCACCACTCGATGGCAGAGATGAATGTCATCCTAATACTTGCGGTCCAACACCTTACCAAGTCCCTTTGCTAGAATGGAGGCCCTGGACTGGTTCTCAAGTTGGAGGCAATGTCCATGAAGAAGGGAGTTCCGCTCTTGAAACTGGCGGAGCAACTCCTCGAGAGAAGTAATCTTCACCCCGGTCTCACGCAGCTCACATTCGAGGACATCGATTCGCTTCTCGCTTGACCTATGCTCTGCCGTACTAACATGCTTCTGGGCCAGATAGTCAATGGCCGTTGAAAGTTGAAGAACTCTCTCCTGTACCTGCCGATGGAAAGTATATTAGGCAGATCGAGACGAAAGTAGAGAAAAGGCAAAGCGATGTTAAAAGAGTACCTTAGTGGCCTCCTCTGAGGGCGGACAATCAGGGGCAGCCTCAAGTGACCCTGTGGCCTCCTCGGCTCTAGCAGACCCATCACCTTTCGACCCCAGGAACTTGGGGGCTAGTCCTACGAATTCCTCCACCATGTCCACAACAGTTGTCGCCTATTGGACCCCAGGCTCTGAAGGGTTAGAAGGAGACACATCAACAACACCGATCACCTCAGAAAGAGGCTCCTCAACGACCTCAGTGCCTTTAGCAGGCCCCTTGACTCCTTCAGCTTTGTCAGACAAGCTGATGGCAACTGCTGCAGGAATATCACCAGACGCCTCCGTCGTACCGGCGGGAACCTCATCTTCGCCCGCTATGGCTTTGATAGTTGTCTCGGCTGGGGTGTTCGCAGTCCAATCTCTGCCTAAGGCCCCCTCGACGATGCCGACAAAAATGCCGAGCATCGGCTCCACACACAAGGTTTTGAGGTCTATCGGGACCCCGAACTGTGCCAAGACAGGCGCAGAGATTGGCTTGACTCCAACTTCGATGTCCCCAAAGCCCATAATTGGCACAAGAGCTGCTACAGACTCGGTGCCCTCTGCTCCCCCAGAGCTAGATGCCCGACTCAAAGAGGAAGCAAGAGCAGGGACCACCCTCCTCGAAGGGATCCCGGATCGCCGTACCCACTCTAATGTAGCTTCTGTTAGAAATCTCTCTCGTGAAGGTTTTCCGGTCAACTTGATGTTGACCGGATGGCGGTCAACGGATAGTTGACCGTCTGAAGCCACTCGTACTCCGCCCAGATGCTGTGACAGCC
>JAOVVI020017591.1:0-10573 GCA_028571085.2 Nepenthes alata | reverse complement strand
AAAATGATCTCAAGCATGACTCCAAGATTGGTAACCACCCATAAGCATCAAGAGGGCCCGACTCCTCACTAGAAAGGCACAATCCTAGAACTAGACGGATGTCTAGTAACTAACCCGAGGAGGGAATGGAGAGTAGCACACTGCCAGTTTAGTAAGTGTTCACTAGTCATTCCAAGCTAAGGACCCTTTTGAGTGCTCAAAGGCTAGCGGTCTCATCAAATATGGAAGAGAGAAATAAGAAAATCGAACGACAACTTCTTAAAGATTTAGTGTCAAAAACATTTGCCACCGATGATGGATCACCTTTTACTAGGGAGGTGTTGGACTATCCCCTCCCTATGAAGTTTAAAATGTCAAATCTGGTGCCATATGACAGAAATGGTGACCGATAAGATCATTTGGATCATTTTCACACTGTCTTATGTCCATGGCCTGGAGTACCTTGCCATGTGTCAATATTTTTCAATGACATTAAAAGAGGATGCTAGAATGTGGTTTTACCAATTGAAGCCTAGTTTGATTAGCACTTTTTGACAACTTTTTCAGTCTTTTATGATGTAGTTCTCCTCCGATAGGGGGAGAAATGTTCTTGGCACCTTACTGGTATACATTAACTGTTAGGGTAAGGATTAAAGGAGTATTTGAGATGATTTAACGCTGAAGCATGGGTGATCCTATACCTTGCAAACGATACAAAGATAACATCTTTTGTTATAGCCCTACAACCAGGGCAATTCTACAAATCTCTATTTCTCCAATTGCCTAGGAACTTTACAAAGCTAGAAGCACGAGCAAAGTCAGAAGCCTTGGCTGAAGAGGCTAATAAGGCAAGGATGATGGGACTCTAATAGAGTTTGCCTAACAACATCCAGCTGGGGTCTGGTGGCCCAAGGTCAAGGAACAAAAGTTGTAGGGATGTCGGTGCATCTCCACCAAAGTCGCAGCCTAGCTAACTTGTGTTGAGGGCTCCACACCCTAATTTGACACCTCTTAATGGGACCTGAACAAACTTATTGTTGCAAATCTAGGACAAATGATTTCTCAAATGATTGAAACCTATTTGCAATTCGAAAAGTATTACCTTTTTCACATATTTCCATGCCACAATGTAGAAGATTGTAAAAATTTTGTAAAAGAAATAAAGGCACTTATAAAGAGGAGCCTCTTAGATTGATTTGTTCGGCACCCAGATGGACACAGCAAAGAAGTGCATGGCAAGGCTGGCCTAGGGGGCAACTTACCAAAGGACAGGGTACCAGTTGGCATTATTAACATGATAAATACTCATATGGGACTCAAAAATGCTGGGTCAGATGTGCTAGGTAAAAGGAAGAGAGAAGACCAATCTGAGATAGGATTCACGAAGGATGATTACTCTCATGTGATTTGCCCCACGTAGATTCCCTTGTCACATCGTTTCAAAAGGGATAAAAAATTATAATATAAAATAAATTTTTATTAATAATAGAAGTTCTAAAGATATTCTATATTTTGATACTTTCTACTGGTTAAGATTAACATTATAGGCTCTCAGGCCATTAGAGGGCCCCTTCTTATACGGTCTAGATAACATGCCAATAACAGTAGAATGATTAATTAACTTAGAAGTGACTCTGGGAACCTACCCTAGGATCGCCTCACATGTACTTACTTTCTTAGTAGTCGATTTGCTAACGTTGTGTAACGTTATTATGGGAGACTGAGCCCCATCTAATGGATTCGGCTCAAATATATCAGTCCAACCTAGTCCATTAGATATGAGTGATTATCTTATCCTAAGGTTACACAATAGCAAATGGAGACTATTGTGTTAACTAAAAGTTATTGCAAGTTTGAAAAGTACTTTTGAAAGCAGTAAGTCCTAAAAAGTATCGAAAATACAGCTAAGATGTAGACTAAATTTGATGATCAAAAGAGGCACGGTTGAGGATTACGGTTGAGGTGCCACACTGGCCTAGAATGTTTGGTGGGCATGTTAGGTGCTGAATTTTTAGCACCTAGAAATGGATACGATATATCATACCCTGAATATATTTTTAATCAAGACATGTCACAAGAATAGGCATGCATATGAATTACGACCATCCTGATCAGGGCTTTTGCTATAAAAAGGAAAGGAGCTCATGAGTTGGACAAGCAGAAAAGTAGAGAAAAAAGGCACTGAGTTAGAGAAAGAGAAATGATTCTCTTACTATACACTTATGCAAAACAATCATTTCTGATCTCAAATGCGGTTCGTCACTAGCAATAGCAATACTGTTTCACCTCCTCCACAATTATTCAAAATCAGTTGCTCTCTTAAATTTCTTTTGAACAGTTTGAGCATACACTGACTTGATCATTAGAATGGTTTTCTGGGAGCAACCCCAGAACGTTTAACTTTGTTTTATTCGTGGTGTATAAAATATCGGTTCAAGATTTTGAATCATATTCTATGCGAGTCACTGAAGGGTCCAGATCAAATCAAAATTGTAATGTACGCATCATGCTTGTGCTCGTATAACCCAGGGTTAATCTAATAACATTATGAATCTAATAAAATGTGTGCCCGTATTTTAATCATACTCATGATCGATACTGCCGCCGTTTATATATCTATGCTCGTGTTCTTTTTTGTCACCTTTCCCTTTTCCGGTGTACATGGCTTTTTCTCTTTTTCCAAAGTAAAAATTTGCAAATCGTGACATTCATTTTTTGGGTAAATACTGAAGAATTCAAGCATTTTATAAAGATTTGGAAATTACCCAAATCAGTTGGCTATTTGCTTTGTATTGCATTTGCCCTGTATTGCAGGCTGGACTGTGGAACAAGGCTGTCATTTATTTATTTATTTATTTATTTTTGGTGATGATGAGGACGATGATGATGGTGAAAATGAATGCTCTGGAATACAATGAAAGCAATTTAATGGGAAAACAGATGCCTAACGGCCCGTGTAAGTGGACTGTGCTTGTCTCATATTACCCAGTTTGCTCGTAGTTTTAATTTATTTAAAATGCAATATTCTAAGTATATTATAATATTTATAATTTGGTTAATTATTGAAAAAAATATGTCTGTATAATGAACTAGAGGAATTTAATAAATACTTTTACAAATAAAAAAATTAATAATCAGCAGCATTATAAAATACTATACTTTGTTACGCTATTTTTTGGGTTGTCAGGTATGAAATTTATATTATTATTTAAATTAATAACTTTTAGTTTATAATAAAATAATTTTATTTTTATATTAATATTCATCCGTCAGTAAAGATATTAGTGCATTTATTTATTTTTTGGGCCATATTGAAGGCAACTGGCAATGTTATGGTACGAGTGATAACTTGATCGTGTCAGAAATAATTCGTGATGAACAATGTTAAGTCATATCTAGTGCGGTTAAATGCTTCGGTCCATATTAGGCTGTAAATTATTAATTAAATTAATTTATGGTTAAAAATTAATTATTTATAAGAAAATATAAAAAGATTATATTTATAAAAAATTTAAATGTGTTGAACATTTAAAGTAATACATAAACAAATACGAAAGATAGTAGTAACAATCAATTCAAAATGAATTATCATTTTCAATTGGTGCAGGGTTATAAGTATTTAAGCACAGTTAAAGGTAAAATTAAAAATGACTGATAAAATAAATAATTCTTTTAAAAAGTTTTTATTTCTGGTGATAGATTATAAATTTAAAATATATGTATAAAAATATATGCATTATAGGTATATGAAAATATGTTGACATAATATTAATGATGATACTATCCATTTTTTTTTTTTTACAATTAAAATAAGAATTAGCTTTAGAATCAATATAAATAAAATATAATTTTCCTTTTAACTTGTGATATATGGTCATTATCAAATAACTTACCTTATATTTATGTTGTTACACATTTGATATCCAAATATTAGAATTATAAAAAAAATTATTGGTTTTAAAATTATTGAACTCTCACATATTATTTTTCTAATTTTTAAAGAAATTAATAATATTATAAATAAATATGAAATATTTAATAATGTTTTTTATTATTTTTGATATTATTTTAAATATTAATTCTGTTATTATTTTATATTTTTTTAATTTTAAATAATAAATTATTTTATATAAAATGTATATGTCTATATTTTATAATTAATTTTTTCTTATGTAAAAAAATTAAATAATATTATTCTATTTATTAGAATATTATTCTTTTAGAAGGTGGAGCTTATGACTATACTAATAGAACATACTTAGCTACAAAAAGATGAAAATTGATTACATAAAATGATAAAACTATACTTATCTAATATTGGATAATGTATATATTTTTTATTTTATTTTAACCATTTTTATAATAAAAATATATCAATGGCCAAGATGATTATAAATGTCGAATCAAAGATAGTTGAATTGATAAAATATTTTTAAAAATATTTTATTTTATTACTAACGAATTTATAATTACTTATTACCCCACATAAATTCTACTTTTAGCCATTGTCGTCATTTACTGATAACCTTATACTTTATCGCGATAGTTATAATTTTTGCTTTGTAATACTAACACTAAATATAAATATAATATTTAAAAAATAATTTTATATAGATATTAAAATTATTAAAAATAATACATTATTAATATTATATTTAATTATATATTTTAGGAAAATATTTAAATATTAGAAAAATTCTTCAATGCTAACTTATCTCATCATAATTATATATTCCCATGTGAATTTACATAAAGTGTATATTTATATTGAAGAATTTTATACTAATATGGAATGATCAACAATACAAAAGAAATAAATATGTGGGTCCATCACAATTTGTACGTAATCTATAGTTGTATATATCACAATCAATATTAGAATTGTCTAATCCAGCAACAGAAACAAAATATCGTTCGAGGTGGTCCAGTACCTCTTGATAGATGTAATTTGGTTTCTTTAATATGAACTCGACATAAAATATAACCGATTATTAAAAAAAATTACAATACCAATTAAAATTTTTTAATACTTATCCATATATTTTTAGCTTTATAAGTAATAAATCAAATTTTAAAATTTTGAATTGATGGATGGGTAATGAATATATTTTTTTGTGTTTGCATTAATTGTATAGAATCTTTTAACCCCCACCGGTGAGTACAATGTCATCAAAGTCATTATTCAACACTAAAATCAAGTAATTTACGAAAAAAATATGATGATATCAAACATAATAAAAATGCGTATTCTTTTAAAAAAATTGGTTACACGCAAAAGATTGCTTTAAAAATATAATCATTTTGATTTTCAATAAAGAAAATGACCCCAAAAGCGGTGCTAGCAGTACAAGTAAAAATATAAGTAAAATTTAAAAATATTGACAATATTAAAAATAATAAAATATAATTGAGCCACATACTGTATAAAATATATTTTTTTCTAGTTTTATGTCCAAACTGACGCGGTATAGCTTAGAAGCACGAGCTGAAGGTACAATCCTACCAGTACAAGTGATCCGCATACTGTATTAAGTTATGATAAAGTTATCTTGTACAATGCGGACACAACACATTTGTATAACAACACAATGTTATGGCCTTCTATGAAATAATATACCCATGAGAAAAATTTTATTCATTTATCTCCAAATTAATTGGTAAAAGCATTCAACCGTCGACGTTCGCGTCTGTGCTGGCATTACGTGCCTGAGCTGCAGGCATAGCGCTGGATTCTGGTCGCTGGCAACGCCAAGGGGACCAGCTTATGCAGCTGGTAACAGTAGGAGTCCCACCGCGTGTGAGCCTGTTCAACAGTCTCCATTAATTAACTGAGGAGTCTGTTCTCAAATTAAAGACTCGTATCTGTACGACTGTACCAGCTACGCATAAGAGAAGATTAACATTACATAGTGATCTTAAAAGTGGGGTACGGCCCAACTCCACGGGCCACGAGTACTGTATCGTGCCGTGATGGCACAGCACGGGTAGGACTTTGTGCCATGCTAGGAGGGGACATAAGTTCACAGGCCGCATGTGAAGTGTCGCGACACGGCACAGGTGGGAGTCATTTCGTGACAGAATATAGTGTTATTAAATAGGCCATATCATTTTTTTCGTGTCGATCTCATGCAAATCTGGCGTGTTAGGCATGACATGAGATAAAATATTCCAGCCTAGCGTGACTTGTGGCTTACTTGTGTTGGATCGAGCGTGTCTCCGGGCGTTGCCGATTTAAGCACAACTATGAAAAAATATATGAAAATTAAAATTACTCAATATGGATTTGTCAACCATGGACCGACTTAAGATTCAGGCCCCACATCGAGAGAATAGTCTGGAAGTTGTAACCTAGGAGAGGGCCCCCGCAGCCTAGGTTCCAAGATCGTGGGACCCAGGACCGAGATATGGGCCAGTAGAGCCGCTCGCCGAATGCGACCCATAAGCACGCATCCTAACATCGTGAACTCATTGACTCTAACTCAACAGACACGCCCACAGGATCACAGTTTGTCATTTTCGGCTCGCCAGAAAGGAAGGCACCAATCATGGTACTCGTCAAGAAGGAGAGGCCAATTGACCCGCATCCCATGATTCCCTCCACAAATACCTACTTTCCCCCACAGAGAAAGGGGAAGGGAAAAAAAAAGAATATGAGGGAAAAAAGAGAGGTAGATAATCACGAAAGAGAAATCTCTCCAAACTCGCAAAAATGGAGAACGATGGAGATGACCAAAGACATACAACGATCAGTCTCAGAGCTACCTCCCACCAAAGGAAAATCCTTCTTCCTCGTCGATTACTAATCCCAACCAGTGGTTGTGCAAACCTCACGCCAGCTCCAAGTTCTCACGCTGCATGGCCGGTGAAGACGACTCATAGAGCAAGGTGTAGAGAACCCCTTCCAGCTGCACTAGGGAAAGGACTGGCGGGCGACCTTTCTCTTCACCGTCAGTGCCCAGGAATCTCTTCCTCCTTCGGTTAGCCATCCTTTTGCAAGTGCACTTGACAGTCAGCTACTTCTTAGCGAATACATCACTTCTCTTTTCCCAACCACTTCCTCATAAGAGCCATTATCTCAAAGCTGCCTCCTAACCGAGCGCACTAAATAGGAGCCCAATCATCCATCTCTATAGGTCGCCCCTCAGTCGGGCACACATGCCGAAACCTAGTACTGCATCTCTCTAAGCCACCTTTAGTCGGGCGCACTCAGTAGAAGCTCAGTCCTTCATCTCTTAAAGTTATCCCTGAGCCGGCGCACTCAACAGGAGCTCAGTCCTCCATCTCTTGAGCCGCCGCCTGACCTAGCGCACTCAATAAGAGCTCAATCCTCCATATCTCAAGCTACCTCCTACCTAGGCGCACTCAGTTAGAGCTCAGTCTCCATCTCTTTGAACTGCCTCTCAGTTGGGCGTACTTGTCGGAATCGAATCCTCAATCTCTCAAAGCAGCCCCCTTGCCGGGTGTATTCGGTATAAGCTTAGCCCTCTATCTCTCAAGCCACCCCCTTGCAGTCTCACTCTGCAGGAGATCAATATTCCATCTCTCTAAATCGCCCCTCAGTCGGGTGCACTTGTTAGAGCCTAATCCTCCATCTCTTAAAGTCGTCTCCTAGCCGAGCGCACTGAATAGGAGCTCAATCCTCCATCTCTTAAGCTGCCCCGTGGCCAGGTGCACTCTGTAGGAGTTCAGTCATCCATCTCTTTAAACCACTCCTCAGTCGAGCATACTTGTCGGAGCCTAATTCTTCATCTCTCATAACTACCCCCTAACTAAGCACTCTCAGTAGGAATTCAATCCTCCATCTTTTTAGGTCACCCCTAAGTCAGGCGCACTTACCGGAGCCCAATTCTCCATCTCTCAAAGCCACACCCTAGCCAGACGCACTCAATTGGAGCTCAGTCCTCCTTCTCTTTAAGCTGTTCCTCATTCAAACATACTTACCGTAGCCCAATTTTCTATCTCTCAAAGTCGCTCCTAAGCCAGGCGCACTCAGTAAGAGCTCGGTCCTCCATTTATCTAAGTCGCCCCTCAGTCAGGTACACTCATTAGAATCTAGTGCTCCGTCCGTAAGTTGCTCCCTAGCCAAGTGCACCGAAACACTCAATCTCTCATAATATGCATGTACGTATTTCTCTCATATCTTCGCATCTTCTCATCCATTGAAAAAGATTTCTGACTAAAACGTCTAAGGATATACCAGTGAGTAAATTTTATCAATCCTCTAACCTCCTATTTATTAGTTTTGGCGTGTAAGACTCAGGTTCGTAGTGATGGACACTAAACCCACTCCAATTCGACCCATCGTGAAAGATCAAGTAACTCTCTAATCTATACAGTAACCTAAATCCTCATCCAACAACACCATTGATACTGTTTGTGGGAATGACTAAAAAGTCTAACCACCATATACACAAGAACAAACATGGTCAGCATAACGGGCACAAGCTAGCAAGCCGAGCAGCAACATCTCCACTTGCGGCGACAACCCCTCCACTGGTAACCACACAGACGGATGTCTGGCCACAAGCGTGCGAACGCTTGCTACCCCGTTAGGAAACTTGTCTTGATCCATCTTTAAACCCTCTGCACCCGTTCGATGGGGCATGCAGGATAGAGCACAAATGGACAAATGCATCTGGTCAAACCCAGCGACATTAGCACCTATACTTAGCCGGCGAACAGGTTATTCCTGTGCGACGACCTCCTCCCAGCAGGAGCGATCACAACTCAGCGCACACCAGATCCCTGAGCCGCTACCAACTCTCTCAAAGCTTGTCTTTAAATGACACGAACCAACTCAGAGCCCAAGCATTGGCCCCTGAGTGCTCTCACAATCTCGCCTCTAACTCGAACAGAGCTCGATCGAGATAGTTGGCTTGCTCTTGACTTTGCAACGCCTCGCTAACAGTAGCATTGACTCAATGCTCTACCTCATCATCAACCTTATTGGCGCGCAAAGCCTCCTCCACCGTGCACGGCGACCCCACAACTGTCAAGATAAAAAGAGCAGTCAAACAAGCGACAGTGAAAAAGAATAATGGTGGGACACATAAATCAGTGAAGCTTAATCTCCCGATAGGCCGAACTAGGATCAGACACACGGGAGTTACGACGTCCTCGACAGATCGAGCAACAATATTGTTACATGCGAGTGATATCCTAGACTTCTCCGGATCTCAGCAGTTGTAGCCATGAAACCCAGCTGACCCTTGTGAGGCTCACCAATACTTGTGCCATGACGTCCCTCTATGGGAAACAGCACAAACGGATGGACTTGTCCGAGCATGTCTAGCAACGATGGTGATAGCGCCTAGCAAAAAAAGAATTTTCCTGAATGCCATGACTTCCTTTCATAGGAACAAACACTACCTGACTCAAGTGAACAACCGAGCCTAGCTACGATAGCGGCCACACTTAGCCAGCAGACATGCTTTCCTTGTGCCACGACCTCCTCCCACCAGGAGCGAGCGCAACTAGACAAGCACATCCTTCCAAGCTCGGAAACCATAGCAACAATGCATGACAAGAAGGATCCCTCCAAAGAATGTAAGTCTGCCAACACCTACAGCTCGAATAGTCAACTATCATGAGACAGGAAGCCCCTCATCGAACATGGCAAAGGCTTCCATTCTATCTCCAAAAGATCAACCAAGTCAGATCAGTATCGAGCTCTGGCGCTCCTCATATCAAAGGCACCAAAAGGAGAGTCTAGATCAGCAAACTTCCTCCGGGCATGGTCAAGTCCTTAGGCCTTCGCCTCTCCAGGCACAGTTACTCTGGAAATCAGCTACTTGCCGCTCAGCTCTCCGAAGCGCATCCTCAGAGTGGGGCGATCCGATCCAGTGCCTAAGATCTTTCCTCTATGAGCTCTTGGACCTCGCCTAATATTCGGATAACTCATGGTCGATGCCAGTGACCCCCTCCTGAACTTGGAGCCCCGACGACGATAACACCTATGCTTAGGTGGCAAGCAGGTTATCCATGTGATAGAAAATTATGTTGTGATAGAAAATTATGTTGTGATAGAAAATTCAACATAATGATAATAACATTTTCAAATTATTCATGCAAAAGTCGTATGCAAAAGTTGAATTGTGTCGAAATGTATATAATAATATAAATCATGCTAAAAGTTTTTCCATATATAAAATATGCTCAAATTGTGCTAAAATAAAACGAACTAAAGAGCAGTAATAATCTCGCTAATAAATAATGAATATCAGAACTTGAGTTATGACTATTTTTATATAACTAAATATCATATACTAGTATTAAGATTTAAAGGTAGACCATTTACATATGATCCTATAGACGGGGTTAAATATCACTTTTTAACTCATGAATAATAAATTTGACATTTAATTTACTAATAATATATTTAAACATGCCTAAAGATATTTTATTAATTTTCTATAATGGTTCATACTTTGTCAAATAGAAAACTCTTTTAAATATGAATATTTTTTTAATTTTTTCTCAAACCTGAGAATTATACTTTCTTCATTAAATTTTATATAGAGTTTGCTTTCATATTTTTTAAAGGTATGACTTGTAGTAAAAATTATAGACATGCAAAAATAATAAAGTAAAAATT
>JAOVVI020017590.1:0-10311 GCA_028571085.2 Nepenthes alata | reverse complement strand
AAAAAATCGAATATATCTAATTTTTAAATATGTATTCCAAATCATTATTTCTCACACAATTTGTAATGTATATACAAATATCTAATAATTTAAAATGTATAAATTTGTTTAAATGTCTAAATCATATGATTTTAAAAGGCTCAAATATTCAAAGTTTAATATTTTTAAATATCATGTCAAAACCTAAGAATTTCAAAAGCCAATTAATTCAAAAGTCTATAATACAATGCAAGCCAAAATCTTAAAATCTAAATCATGTTAAAATCTAAGAATCAAGGGCCAAAATGCAAATTTTGGAAAAGGTTTACATGTATTCTAGTAATTTAGGGCAAAATACCACTATTTAAATGTATAAGCTATACCCTATAAATGGGATCAATTGTTATTTTCTTTTATCACCCATATAAATAGATATAACTTTTAAATATATTTGACATATTATAGTATCTAAATATATTATTTTGTTATTTTTTGTAATAGTTTTTGACAAAATACCAAATGTTAGACTTTATAATAAATATACAATCTTTTTCTACTCGATAAAAAAGGTACATGTGGTAATCTAAACCTGAATCGCATGATCAGATTCAGACCAATCATGCAAAAACTCAAATAATAAATAATCTTTAAAGATATTTTATTAATTTTTATTATCCATAATAAATAATAAACTTCTCATCATATAAGTAACATATATGTCCAAAACATCAATAAATTTATAATAATGCAATCCTGATAAAATATTTGAAGACTAAAGATAATAAATAATGCTTAAAATCTCTCATCATGGGAATGCAATCATCAACATGGGAATGCAAATAAAATCAAGTAAAAAAAAAAATACTTAGCAAGTAAGTAAAATCAATAACTTGGGAATACAATAATATATAGCGAATAATAATATTAAATATATACAAAATTAATATTTGATAAATTAATAATTTTTTGAGACTTAATACTATATCGTAATCATGACTAAAAAACCACATAATAACAAAATATCAAGATTATAATTAGGATTCTATTAAATCCGAATATCAGCGAGAATATATATTTCATAAAATCTGTCTTAATAGAGGTATAAACTATTTGAGATATCATAATTATTTCCTCGAATCTTGTATATCATTGTGAATCAATAATTACATGCCTACCTTTAACGACATGGATAAAATCCATGAGATATTTATACTTACAAATTTGACAAACGACCAACTATATGGTCTTATAATATTTTGTCACTTGTAGTATATAAGTATCAAATTTAATCTGGTCAAATAATATTTTCGTTACTTCATTGGGTAATTCCAAAATATACCACGCACGTATTCTTGTAGTCCAATCGGGGTCTACATTTAAACAGGATACAGAATACACAATCTGAGTTACATGTCAAAGATAAATAATACTCTTGCTACCCCATCCAGTTATGTCACATATGTATTTTAGTGGTCCAATCAAAATCTACGCCTAAATATGGTATAAAATAGTCAATCTTAAGCACATGTCAAACCCAACACCTATAAGTATTTATGTAAATAATTTCAATCCTCTGAGATATAAAAATCAGTATTGAATAATTGTAGATTATATCATAGTATTGCATGTCTCATATTTCTTAAAATTATAATTTTTTATATATTTTTCTCTACCTCAACCATAAGTATTTAAGAATACCACATATCGAACTAAATTAATATGAAGAAATGATTTCCTAGATTATTGAAAAAAAGTTGAAAATAATTAATTATTTGACCAAACCTTAAAATTTTTCCTAATTCTTATAAGTCTATTTTAAGGTATTAATCTTATTTCTAAAACCATAAATAACTTTCACAGTCCCTTCTAAACAAACTTACAATAATTGATCTTATTTAATCATCCCAACTAATTACATGAGGGTCTAATCAAAATACTAATTAAGTGCCCTTAATTCCCTCCTTACCCCAACTTATAAACTAATATATACATATACATATATATATATACATATACATACATATATATACATATATATATACATATATACATACATATACATACATATACATACATATATATACATATATATACATATATACATACATATACATATATACATACATATATACATACATATATACATATATATGATTGGCCATGTAACACTATAGGTTGACCCGACGCCAGGCCCTTCCATCAACATGTCAAGGAGATTGAGGCCCAATGAGATCTTGCTAGGCATGAGGCTCAAGAGGCACAACAATCGACCCAATTGCAGCCCAACTCGTGATAAGTAGATAAAGACAAGTATCAAGTAGGCCCAATAGACAGTCTAGGTGAATTGGCCAATCGTGGCACAAGGAGCCCTCCAACCAGGCGGCCGACAGTCTGGTCGCAGCAGCATGCACATGAAAGCGACACCCGTAGCTACCGGCGGAAAAATTTAGTAGATATCTGGTGAGGACTATCAATTGTCACACAACTATCCCAAAATGACAACTGACATCGGCGGCCTGAACCATCGCCAGGACAACTCGACAAATTTTGGTGGGACTGTTGTCACCAACCTTGGCACTAAAGCCACATCGATACCAACATTACAAATACCCTTCACCTCTACCGGTGAAGAGGAGAATGATTTTGGCCACCATTTATCTAGAGAGAACAATCTCTACTCTCGATTTCCCAAAAAGAGCAAGAAATTCTCTCTCTAAAAAGCTGCTCCTTGTTGAGCATATCCACCGGAGGTAAGCCCTCCAACGTCACTTATAAGCTGCTCTTTGACAAGCGCAGCTATTGGAGCCAAACCCTACATCATCACTCATAAGCTGCTCTCTGTTAAGTGCAACCGCCAGAGCCATTGTTTCTCCCATCCCTCTCATTCCCCCCTATGCATTATAATACCTTACATTCTTAATATTTCTCTTCTTTTAGAAATGTTTCTAATTTGAATACCAAATGATAAACTAAGGAGTGAGTTTTACTAATTTTTTGACCTCTTATTTATTCGTTGTATTGTACAATACCTGAGTTATCAGAGATGGAGATCAAACCCGCCTAAGCTTGACCCGTCGTGGAAGATTAGCAGGCTCCCTAATTCGTACAATAACTTAGATTTAGGGACGCATTAATATTCATACACCTATGATTTACATAATATACTTATATACATGTAAATACCCATATGAATACCTAATTTTATCCATACATATATGCTTATATTTATATCAATGTCCCAAAATACACAAATATAAATACACACAACATCACCTGCGAATATGTATCTACACATATAAACGTTTGCCGTATGTATATACATATTCATTTATATACATTCATCGATATTTACATATATATGTATACACTTGTAGATATACACATATATATACACACACACGCTAACCATTGATTTGTAAAGGCTTTATATGTTTGGTTTTGACCTGTTAGCACACTATATATCTTGCCATATAAGCCAAAATATTTTATTTCATAATCCTCTAGTAAAAAATATTCTTCATATCATGATATATTTTGTTTATATTGGGATGAATGGTATATTTTACTCTATAGGTCTCATTCAAAATCTCCCCATTCATATCCTCAATATAATGCGCACAAATTTCACCTTATTCTATTCGTCCAAATATTAAAATTAGCTTATGATTCTTTGTTTAAATCTCCAATAATTTTTATCAAATACGGGTCATTCATCTAAGACTCATTAATTTATTCCATAATCACTAATTGAACCTGAAAGCATGATAAAATCATCTTTGACAATGGTAACAACATTTATCTTTCACTAATCTCCCATAATCAACTTTTTATCTCATCTAGCATCTTTCATTTCTCAATTATCAAGTTCAGCACCATGCCCTAAGACTTCGGACTTAGCACAATGGTAACAACATTTTTCCATTTTTTGGTTAATGTTGAATCTCATCATTATAATATTTCAACAAATTCTTCCAATGATGTTACGTTATATTTAATTTTTTATTTGAAAACAAATATTTCTAATTCTTATAATCAAAATAAAGAACAATGCTAAGCTACCTCAATCCCCATGCAATTACCCAACTGCACTGCATCAAAATATAACCTAAACCTTTATTCAAAACATTGCAATAAACTACAAAACCTCCCAACTATCCGGTATTGATAGAATTAGTGAAGTTGATCTTGTGACGGAACAAATCCATGATCAAGCAATAGCGGAAGCAAAACTAGCTACATCAACCACCTGCGAAAGTATAATAAAATCTACAATAATACATTACATATCATACCACATCCCATTATACAATATAAATCTAGCTTAACTATTTTCATTCTATTATATTATACATATACAAAACTATAAATTCTCATAGCCCAACCGATCTCTTTAGCTTATCTCCCACCTTACTCTAACTAATCGGGCGTCAGCTTGTAACTCTTATCTGGAAGAAAGAAAGGTAATAGTGAGCTAATAACTCAACAAGTACATTAAATTAAGGTAATAAATAATGATAACAAAATTTAGCAGAAGAGATACACATAAACAGGAAAAGAATGTATATACAGAATTTGATTAGGTATGCTTAGGTGCAATTTACTTCTTTCTTTCTTTCTTATTTTCTGAAGACGTAACATAAGCATAATTATTCATCTTTAAGGACCCGAACTTGTAGACCCTACTAGCCAAAAGGAGTAAATAATCGAGAATAAATTGTATTCACTCCACACAATCCAAGATCAAAGTTCAAAAGTTTAAAATTCAAAGTTCTCATTCTCAAATTTTCACCCCGAGGGTGAGATCGTTCAAAATATCTATCCTAAAAAATTAACGCCCCAATGAAGGGCGGACCACATATCACTCAATGGACAGAGATATCTTCAATTATCACCGTAATGTCCTAAGGTATGCACATAGTATTACCCGCTATAACATGCGGCAATGATAATTCTTTGAGTCTTGACTTTCACACCAGTGACATGTTTGGGGACATTGCCCATCAAAACTTAAATTCGGGTCCTAATTTAATGATTACTTATTCTTTTGAGGGAGGATTCCACCAAACTTATTTCACAAACATAACTTCTTTCCCAAATATCTCCATATTGGAGATCAAAT
Organism: Nepenthes alata; assembly: GCA_028571085.2. Lineage (NCBI taxonomy): Eukaryota > Viridiplantae > Streptophyta > Magnoliopsida > Caryophyllales > Nepenthaceae > Nepenthes > Nepenthes alata. The sequence continues at coordinate 5,213 of JAOVVI020017590.1, read as the reverse complement.
TCATCAAAATTATCAAATGTGAAATTTTTCTCTAATTATTTATATGTTTATTATCTTACTTATGGATTTAAATCTTTTTGTAACTTAACTTACATACAAATATCATATTCATAGCTAAGATTCAGAATTCTTACCATCGAAGAGCAGATTGGCTCACAGAGTTTTTGGACCCGAATATTTTTCACAAATGCATATATCAAAACTTTCAGATTATTCGATTAAACTTATACAAATATACACATCAGTTAATTAACAATTAAATATTAAAAAATTATACAAAATATCGTCTGAAGTCCTTGGGTGAATATTATACTTGAGTAGTGCACGTGAACAGTGCACCGATGCACATATCGATTAATTCTCATAATTTCAGACATCCAATGGATAATTTATCGAACCTAAGGCATGCGTAACTAAAATCCCAAGTCAATTTATACATTAAACTCCAAATCAATGCTTAAACGGTGTCCGGACGTGGGTTAGGGTCTCCTCGAGCAAAATTTCACATAAAATCATAATTTTGGATACTTAATCGATAAATTAGCAAACCTAAGTCATGGGTAATCATATCCTAGTCCCAAATTAAGCAAAAGCCCTAAACTTTGTGGATAATATGTCTGGGCGTGGGGGTTAGGGTTTCATTGTCCGAAAATCTATCAAATCTACATATTTGAGCACCAGACTCACATATATGCATGCTTAGATCTTGAAAATCATAACATATAAATCTAACTGGGTATCGGAATGATGATACCAGAAGAAAACAAGACAAACGTGCATGAAAATGAAAGATGAGGGTATAAGTGCACTTGCCTCATTCCGATTGATCACCATTTTAACAGGCACTCGACTAGATTCGGATTCGTGGGCCTCTATCTTCTCCTTCTCTCTCTATCTCCTCATCCCTCTCTCTCTCTCTAAAAACCCTTAGAGGCAGAAAAATGCTGAGGGAGAAACCCTTGCGTGATATAAAACCCACGACTGGCGCCCGAGCGTCAGTTGGGCGGTGCTCGAGCGCACCATTCTATTTTTTGCGCTCGGGTGGCACCTGGGGCCTCCTCAGGCGTGAGGTTCTATTTTCACGCACGGGTGGCACCTCCGGCGCTTGTCGGGCACAGATCAGGCCCGTGTCAAGCCTGCAGCAAGCCGACTTTGTATTTTTGCCATCCGGGATTCATTTTGACCCTTCTAACCCAATTGTTTACATCCTAGGACCCTAATTCTGATTATATAATCTTAACAAGTCCTGATTATCATAATTTAAAGTCTAAAATTTTACTTAGAAAACAACATTTCACTGTTTTATAATTTTGATTCCCGATTTACCAATTTCGAATCTTTGGGCTTTTTAATCTGTTTCATCTCGTACTTTTTAACCACAATTCACCTATTTTAACTTAATTACCTCACAATTATCATATTTTAGAAATTTGAAACCTCACCACCCACATTAACCATATATATTCAAAACTGATATTTTACAGGACCCAATTTCATCTTCTTACTTTCGAACTCAATTTTTCACATTCTAAACCTAATCCTTAATCATTATTAATTCAATTACACCCTAATTATCGTATTCTGAAACTCGGGTCATCACAGATGTATTTTTTAGCTTTTAGAAACATTTCTTGCAATCCTCATCTCAATGAAAAGCCACTCGCTTCTTAGTCAAATGTATCAACAACACAACAATCCTCGAAAAACCTCAATGGGGCATCTCTAATATCAGCCAATCCAAAAAAAACTTTGAATCTTTGCAACATTTTTCTGTTGTTTCTGATTTGCCACTGCTTCGATCATCTCAAGATACATATACACTCCTTCCTTGCAAATTATGTGATCAAGAAATGATACCTCATCTAATCAAAATTTATGTTTCTTTACTTTGGCAAATTACCGTCATTTTTTTAGAATCTGCAGAGTGGTCCTCAAATAAGTTTTGTGTTTCTCAAAACTTTTTGAATAAATTAAAATATTATCTATGATTAGAAAACCAAATTTATGAGGTCTATGAATAATACAGGTGTATTTGTTAACCCAAATAACATTACTAAGAAATCTTAATGGTCATATCTTGTTTTAAATGTCATTTTAGATACGTCTTCATGTTTAATTCGTAACTGATGATACTTCGAGTGTAAATTAATCTTGGAGAAGGCTTGTACTCCTTGTATTGGTTAAATTGATTGTAAATCTTCTGTAAAGGGTATTTATTATTTATTGTAATTTTTTTCAATTTTCTATAGCCAATGCAGGTGTATTTGTTAACTCAAATAGCATTACTAAGAAATCATAATAGTCATATATCATTTTAAACGTCATTTTAGATACCTCTTCTGTTTAATTCGTAACTGATGATACATCAAGTGTAAATTAATCTTGGAGAAGGCTTGTACTCCTTGTAATTGGTTGAATAGATTATAAATCTTCTGTAAAAAGTATTTATTATTTATTGTAATTTTTTTCAATTCCCTATAGCCAATACACTGCCTAATCGGTCTATCATTCTTTTTTACAAAGAGTATCGATGCTCCTTATAGTGATATAGTCGATTGAATGAATCTCGTCTCCAATAACTCCTATAATTGCTACTTTAACTCTTTCAACTCAGATAAAGTCATTCTATAAGGAGCCTTCGAGACAGGTATAGATCCATACGTCACAGTAATTGTAAGCTCAATTTTTCAATTTTGAGGTAAATTGGACAACTCCTCCAAAGATCCATCCTTGAATTTAGAAACTATTGGAACTTTCTCAATGGACACTTTATGTCTTCCAACAATTGTAACAACAAGCATGGCATCCATATTGAATAAAATAGCTCGTACATCGAGTCGATATTAGGCATATCTAACAAAATTAAATCTGTAAATTGTTCAAACCTCTTGACCCAAATTAAGTACTTGGGATACAAAATATCCACGATCAAAAACTCATCCACCGGAGTGGATACAACCAAAATAGAGTCTAAAATTTGAGGGGGCGAACGTAAGTTGCAAACAAACTTAGTGGCTATAAACAAATTCGTAGACCTGAGATCAATAAATATGTGAGCCACAGAATCAAAGATTAACATGCTACCTTCAACTATTGATGGATTGATTCCTCTATGAATGTTTTAACGAGAATGCATAATCTTTCATTATATGACTACCTTGACTATAATTGAAATAAGTCCCAATTTGCTAGTAGTATCGCCGCCCTAGATGGTACCTGTCATAATGATTGTATATTGGTCTGGAGTGTCGCCAGCTTCATCAACAAAGATAAAACCCCAATTGCTGTAATCTTATCTTGCACCTTGGACTTTGTGTAAGTTCCTCCTGACCTTAAGTTTTGGCTTCTACTCGTCATCCTATTATCATAGAACTTCACCCTTTTCTGCTCTTGCTCGATAAGTAAAGCTCAGTTGAAGATTTTGCTATACATCCTTAGTAGAAGCAACATTTATTGTTTCCGGATTAAGTCTTATAGCTCTTGTGAAATATGTTTGGTCCACCTACCCTCATCTTCTATGATATGTAGGATGGAACTAGAAAATTTCAAAAATTTCATATCATATTTTGCCACCATCTGATTTTCTTGCCTCAAGTGATTGAACTCGTTCTTCTTTATCTCACAAACGCTCGTTGAAAAGTATTTTTCTATAAAGACTTTCAAAAATTTTCTAAGGAACCTTCTCATTCTCAATTGTTAATATTCTTCTATGCACCAACCATTATTGAGCAGCTTCACCTTACAACTTATAGGCCACAAATTTTACCTTTTTCTCCATAGAATAATTTACCACTTTAAACACTTTCTTAGTCTCATGGATTTAAATTTCAGCTTTTATGGAATTCGACACTCCCACTAACTCCAAAAATCACTTATTCATAATCGGTAGAAAGGCGTTATTCCTTCCCCTTGGTTAACAGCTCCCTATCTCCTTGCCAACTCCGCATCTTGACGTTGTATCATTCTTTCTATGATATCGATTATCTTAGCCATCATCTTTAGATAATTATCTTCTCAGCTAAATCCTACTCCTCGACCTCCTGATATTTTTTAGTACCTGATGCACACTAAATTTCAAACATTTAGTTCTTCAAATTCACATAAGATATTTTTCGTGCAACATCTCTGACATAATTTCTGCAACAATCTCAGTCTGAGTAGGTAATTAAATAAATTTAAATATTTTTTCCTTGAATTAGACAAAACTCAATTAATCCAGATTATCGGGTTAGACCTAAACAAAATCAAATCTAAAACAATACAATATCCGTAATACTCAACAATAAATACCGGATCTGATCAAACTACCATATATGGTTTCCAAAATAATCAATTTAACGAGCCACTTATACCAAACCTATCTGTAAGAAAAAAAATATTTACCAAATATAAGAAAATGATAATATGATGTCTATATAAATATTCGTACTGATAAAAGAATCTCATAATATTACAAATTATAAATAAATATTCATACTTATACCAAATTTATCTGTAAGAAAAAGTATTTACCGAACATAAAAAAATGATAATATGATGTTTATATAAATATTCATACTGATAGAAGTATCTCATAATATTACCAAATATAAATAAATCAACTAGATAGATTCCTAACATAATCTCAAAATAAATCCAAATATATATCTAATAACAAAAGTCTTCGATTTTCACTGTCTAAAATATTACAAGTAATCTCAATACCCTCTAATATAAAAGATTAAAAAATGAGATAAATTATAAGTTTAAATCTCAACAAGTATGTATATATGCATACAAATTACATGCATAAATCAATAAAAGGATTGTAAATCTAAAAATGTCGTATAAAAATTCACCGTATCAAATATTCTAACCAGTCAAATATCCAAAAATCAAATATCCATATTTGATTATATATATAAAATTTATAATTTATATACGAATATAAAATAATATCAAACTATATGAAATCATTTAAATGTCCAAATATCACATAATTTCAAATTCTCAAAAGTCTAAAATCAAATAATTTCAAAAATTGTGTCAAACCTATAGTTCCAGAAAGGTTAAAATATTTAAAAAAATGGTGTAGGTCAAAATCTAAAAAAAAAATTATGCTAAAATTTAAGAATTATGGACCAAAAGGTCATACTTTATAAAAGAGTTACACATAATTTCAATAATCATCGATCAAAATACTACTATTTAGACCCGTAAGTAAGTCGTTTATA
>JAOVVI020017589.1:0-10574 GCA_028571085.2 Nepenthes alata | reverse complement strand
GCAAAAAGTCCACCAGACTAAATATAACATATACAACATATACATAGATCCATAACAAATATAGAGGATCCAAAAGCTACAAACCTAATGCATGGGTTCAACATTGTATCTCTGGATACAACGTTGGCACATAGAGATGCTATTAGATACATAAAATTAAACCGTAATAACCTGTGAAAGCATATACAATCACTAATACACAACAGAAACTAACTAAATCTGTACATCATCAATATAAATAGAATACGTCCATACAAATCCATCCAAAATATACAAAATTCTCTGATACATAAGTATAAAATCAGAAAATCTACGTCTATGAAATTATCTTCTCAAGTCCACAGCTTAGCCAACTGTAAATCTCTACTTTGTCTCATTGGGTATAAGCTCGTACACATCTGATTGTAAAAAAATAGTATAGAGTGAGTCAATTACTCAATAAGGTACAATATAATCAAAGGTAATAAGCAATATATTCAAAATAAAGCAAATGAAGGGAATAAGAGTATAATATAGATGTATAAACATGAAATATTATTAAATATATTTTCAAAACGTATCTATCTTTTTTATTTTATTTTTGTTTCCTTTAGGTTCTAAAATATGTAAAAATTCATACATATTTAGCGATTAAGATTACTAGGTCTTACTGGCTAACAGAGTAACTGAACGAGGAAAAGAATAAGTATGCATCCACACATTCTAAGGCACTACCCACGAATCTCAACTTTAACATCTCGTGGTGGACGGTATACCTTTTACCTGATATACAAAGTCATAAACATATGCCACTATAGCATGTTCCGTGGCCCAAGAGTATTTCTCGGTCTAGAATTATAATATCCTAAGGTATGTTAAGGAATATTACTCTCTAATATATAAATCCTTGATCCAATTTCATGATTACTTATTCTTAAGAAAAAATCTACCATAATCTTATACAAAGTTCTCACTCCCTGAAGAACGGTTCATCAACATAACAAATTGTGAAGTTTCCTTCATATACTTTACATAATTCTTATATTTTTTTGATATCAATGCATATTATCATTTGTTTGGGAACTTAAGTCCTATTATGATTTCAAACACATGCACAAACCAACATGAAGCTTGGAAAAAATTAGAAAATTATTACCATATTGAGCCAAATAAAACTTTATAGCTTCCGGACAATAAATCTCTTCACAAAAGTATCCAACAAAATTTTCGGAACATACAAAATAATATATATAAATTACATGTGAACAACTACAAAATAATCATGTTCATAAGTTAGGGTTCTAATTTTCTAAATCCAAATCAAGCAAAAATCTAAAAATAAATGCGTAAAAATGATGGGGCGTGGGGTTAGGGTTTTCACGAAACACAATACCATATAAAACTACCTAATCGGACACCAAATCGACAAATAAGCATGTTCAAGACATGAATTTTGTAAAATATAAGCTTAAATGGGCATTTGAACAAAAATACCCAAAGAGAATGGAGCAAAAAGTGTAACAAGAGAAAAAAAGTATATAAGTGCACTTACCTGAACCCGATCTATAATTTCTTCAACTAGCTCTAAGCCGAAAATGGACTCAAAAGCTCGATCTCTTCTTTATCTCTCTTCTACTCCACGCTCTCTATCTTCTTTCTCTATTTCTTCCTAGAAAATGACCAAAAAATTACGTCGTGGGTATTTATACCCACATTAGCGCTCGAGCACCAATCGAGCGTTGATTAGATGCCACTACTCTAGGAATCTGTGTCTTGAGCGCTCATCGGGTGTGCCCATTCTGAAAAATGTGCCCCAAATATGCCTCGAGCGCGCCTTGGGCGCGTCCATTCAGCCAAACATGCCCTTGGTGCACCTCAGGCACTACTTAGGCGTCGGGCCTCCCATATCCATTTTTGCTTCCGATGCTTAATTGTTCGCACACTATAAGCTTAATATTTGATAATATTAACTTAATTATTTTTAATTATTATATTTTATAAATCGGATCCTCACAACTCTCCCCCATTTATAAAAATTCATCATTGAATTTAACGTATCCTAGAAATCAAATAAACACACATATATTGAAATAAATGGGGGTATTTCTCTCGAATTTCATCCTCCCTTTCCCATGTTGCTTTCTTGCGAGAATCGTTCCTCCACAAAATCTTCACAAGAGGAATGGTTTTCGAGCGTAAAATTTGATCCGTCCGATCTAGAATCTGTACTGGCTCCTCCAACTTCATTGATAACCAAAGGACCATAATCTATAATGTGCGTCGGATCATAAACGTACTTTCTCAACATCGATACATGGAACACATTGTGCACATCGACTAAATTTGGTGGTAATGCCAATCGATACACCATCTCTCTTACTTTCTCCAAAATCTTGAAGAATTCAATGAATCGTAACTTCAATTTCGATATTATACCAAATCTAGTGGTTTCCTTCCACCGTGAAATCTTAAGCAATACAAAATCCCCAACCTTAAATCTGAGTTTTGATCTCCTTCGATCCACATAACTCTTCTGTCAATTCTGAACCATTGTCAACTTCTTAAAAGTCATTGCAATCTTCTTTGATGTCTCCCAAATCACAACAGGCCCCAAAAGTCATCTATTTCCCGTCTCCTCCAAATGGATAGGAGATCAATACTTCCTACCATATAATACCTCGAATGGAGCCAAACCAATTGTAAAGATTGAGATTTTATTATTCATAATTCGATAAATTAAATTAATTTATATAAAATTAATATTAATGAATAGTAAAAATTTAGAAGTCTGGAACTCACACCGAAATGTAATAAAAATTTATTTGATAAAATTGACTTCAATTTTGGTAAATAAAATATAGAACCAATGATAGGAAACTAATATAATTAATAAATTCTCAATTGATTAATAATTAAATTAATTTTGGTTGACAATACAAAACTCTATTATCAAAATTACACCCGATTAACAATTGTGCTTAGCCCAATTGATTAAATATATTATGAATTAAATTAATTAAGTAAAATTATATATATTGCAACACAAAAACTCACACACATTTAGAAAATTCAGCAAGGGACCCGAGCATCAGCAAGCTACTCGGCAGCCTAATTTTTATACAAAATTTCTATAAATCAAAAAGGAATTCAACTTGTGCACAGTATAAGAGTCCCCCATATACATGATAACATTATACCTTTATCAAAATATCCAAGACAATCTATGAAAAACACACAAACATTAAGCTGAATTTCCAGAATTCAGCAAGAGGATGGCAGCTACAGAACAACCTAATTTCCAGCCCAAATTTCTAATATTTTCATAAGAATCCAATCCATACATGGCATAAACATCCTCACACACGTGGCACACCTAAAGAATTCAACAAAAATTAAGAAAAGGAATAGAAAAGGCCCACGATAGCCAAGGAAATCAGTAAGTGCTGATTTCAGCACATCCCACTATTTTAATTGAATAAAAAAATAATTTGCTTATCCAAAAATTGGGAGGGATACACGGTATTTTGAGGGTTAAAACACTTATTATAGTAGCCAAAATTAACCACCAATAGAACACCAGCAAGTGGCTTAAGGAGGAAGAGCCACCTTAGTACTTTTACATGGCATGGTTTAATGAGAGATTGCCACCTTATGGGACATATGACACCTCTAATTAAATGAGAGATGACTAGAAACTTTAAAAAGGGATTAAATAAAAGAAAGGAGAATGAAAAATAGAGAGGAAAGATGGAGAATCAGATGAAAATAGAAGGAAGAAAATAGAACCAGAGAAGAGGAGCTCGGTTGGCTACTAAGGTTTGAAATTAAATCTAATATTATTTTAAGTAAGAATTCCTCTCCCTCTTTGATTTGTTGTTAAATTCCTAATCTTATCTTAAAGTATTGTCGGTCCAATAGTTAAAATTCTCACTGAATTCATACTAGAATGAGAAAAGTTTAGCAACATGTTAAAATATAATTTTGTTGCTAAACTCTGCTGTACTATACTAATATCCGAATTTTTATATGCCTTATTTGATTGATTCATGCCATGAACTTTTTATTGAATATACTTTAATATATTATCTAAATAACCGAATTTTATTCTGGAATAATCATTGTCGTTACCATGCTAGAATAACTAAAATTCAGAAACATACATCATGAAGTTAGTTATGCAATTTGTTATTATGCTTGCGGATATGCTAATTTTTCATAATGTTAATGGCCGATTCATCCCATGAATATTTTAGTGAAGAAACTTTAATATGTAGAATAAATCACCATATTCTTATTTTGAAATAATTCTCATGAATTAGGCCAGTTCAAGGTGTTTAATATTGACTGGCAGTTTGGACTGAGAAAATCAGGGGTTTGCTGTTGGTGCTGATTTTCTTCACGTTTTTGATCGGTTCAAACTCTATAAAAATTAATATAGAAATTTTAGTCAATCCTGTAAGATTTCATTAAGTTGGAGTAAAAATAGCTCTTTAAACATCTGACCAATTTAGTCTTGAAAAAAATTAAATATCATAAAACTAGCCAGATTGCATTAGAATATTGAATTTGGCACCAAAATCGGTATATAACTTTGAATCGGGCAAGTCTAAAATTGAAAATTTTATCTGAACCAGTCCAAAATTATATACTGATTCTGAAAATGTATGGAAAGTAATTTTTATGGTGATTTAATCTCTAAATTGAACCTAAAATAATAGCCTAACCAACCCCTGTATATTGATGCTAAAATTGACAGTTTGGGAAAATCAAGCCAAACCAGCCTCCATCCGACCACCAAACCGGCTAAACATTGGTCACCAACTAGTTAAGACCCTTATTACGATTGTGTGAAATTGGCTCATGAAAATGGGTTGAATGGACCATTGAATAAGATCCTTAAATGCGCAGCAGAACCCTACATTCATGTGGATACTGAATCTGGTAGTCCACTTTGGTGGACTGAACCGGCCATGAACCGATTGAACTAGCTATCGACCCGGACATGTCATCTAGTACTAAGTCTAAACTATCACCATGTAAAATGTTTTTTGAAAATATCTAGAGTTGGTCATTGTACCAACCGCATTACAAAACTTCACACTAAACTAGCCGATTTGCCCTTAATTGTCTATGTTGCTAATTTAGCATGAACCAACTAGGAAATAAATAATAAATCGGTCATATATGGTATGTTAAATTAGTAAATAAGATATACATTATATAAATTAAATTTCCATTATAAAAACCGGATGTTAAAGATTAGAAATGAACGTTTTCTAATGAATCAGCTAATTTGGTAAGTGAACCGATTTATATATAATTTTTAAAATAATAAACCGACTACTTATTATATGAATAATGGTGAATTGACTCACGTGATATAACCGGTAAAATATTATAAAAAGTCAAACCAATCCAAAAATCAAATTTGTGATCAAACTGGTAAATTATGAAATTTATGAGCCGGGAATTGAATAATATATTGTCTAAAAATAAGTCCAGCATATATAAAAATTTATTTGAACTTCTTTTGCCGTTATGCTTTATCATGATTTTACTACGAACATATATGATATGTTATGTATAAGTGGAAGCTAATATGACACCATAAAAATATAAATTTTCTCTGAAATAAAAAAATTAAAAAAAATAAGTAAGACTATGAATAAGAGTTTTCACTATAAAAATTTAAAAAGTAAGAAAACAGAATCAAGAATTTTTATTTCAACGGATAGTATCCCCGATATGTCTTAGAATATTACAATATAGATCATTATCTGAATAAGTATCACTATGTAATTTTGACCCTGTCTATTAGGAGATAATAGATAGTACCATCCTCTTTTCGGAATATAAATAAGGAAAAAAGTATCGCTGTATTATACAATTTTAGCCTTTGATTGTGTGGATTAACACAATCCAGATATCGATCAAATATTTTATTAACTATCAATGCCTACTAGCCCTAATTTTTTAAGATATGCAAGGTAAGAATGTGCTAACAAGTAATAAGAATTAAGTATAAAAAAAAAGTCAATTGCATTATGAAAATATTTTGAAAGTATATATGTATTTTTACATGCATCATAACTCCTATTCCTATATATATTACATTTTTGAATAAAAATATGCATGTCCTTGACTATTATATTTTTATGGAGTATTTTGCTCACTCTTTTACTATTTTTTTCCTTTAAATGCTTTACAGGAGTTCAAGCCGGGTAAATAAAAGTAAAGAAAACTACTAAGTATGTGGTAATTAGTGATAATATAACTAGTTTAGTTTGAGTGATGATGTAAGAACTTTTACATTTATAAGCATCTTAGAAATATAAATTTTAGTATTGGTAGTTTAGAAATATGTTTATAAATTTTGATGTAATTTTTATAAGATGAATTTAAAATTTTAGTTAATATCTTTTCTTAGCACAAGCTGCATTCATATTATTGTGAAATGAATATGAGAGCCATCGATGATTGGCATCATATTTTTGGATCATGTATATTATAGTTTATTGTGATTTACAGATTGTTAAAGTAAACACATATTTTCTATAATTAAAATGGATATAAGAATGCAGGATGTGATACTAATACTTACCTAAAAACTATTATTGTAGACAAATTCCACAAATGCTAGGCGATCATTCCAATTCCCATTCAACTCCATCGACGATGCTCTAAGCATATCGTCTAAGATCTGGATGGTCCGTTCTGACTGGCCATCTGTTTGAGGATGATATGCTGTGATACACTTCAGGTTCTTTCCTAATTTTTTATACAAACTTCCAAAATTTAGAGACGAAACGTGGATCGTGATCGGATACAATAGATGCTGGCACTCCATGAAGTCTAACAATCTCATTAATATACAATTGCACCAAGAAATCATGAGAATACATCATCCGAATGGCTAAGAAATGAGCCGATTTTATTAGCCAATTCACAATAACCTAAATTGTGTCATAATTCGTTGGGGTCTTAGGCAAACCCATAACAAAATCCATAGAAATATCCTCCCACTTGCAACTCGGGATAAGCAATGGCTACAATAAACCCAAGGGCTTCCTTCTCTTAGCCTTTATTTGCTGACAGATAAGACATCTACCAACAAAAGTAACAATCTTTCTCTGTATATTCCTCCACTAGAATATCTTTTTTGAGTTCTAGTATATCTTATTAATCCCAGGGTGAATAGCATACTTGGGTGATGAGCCTCCTTCGTGATCTCTTCCTTCAACTTTGTATCATCAAGCATACAAATGATCCTAGAATCACAAGACTCTGTCGGCACAAACATTAAAATTAATCTGAGAGTCTCGACCAAGGTCCCCAACAATATCCATCAAGAATGGATCATTCACTTAACCTTCTTTAATCCTTTAGATGTTCTCAGGTTGCACTTACAGGAAAGACAACATCATACTATTACCTTTGATGTATCGTTGGATATTACAAAATTTCAAACAATCCAATATTTCCATCTGCTTAATCTGCAACCCTGTTACAAACTAGTCCGACGAGTAAGAGCATTGGCGACCACATTGGCATTCCCAGGCTAATAATGGATTTCACAATCATAGTCCTTTAGGAACTCAATCTATCTTTGTTGCCTCATATTCAACTATTTATGCAAAACTAGGTACTTGAGGCTCTTATGATTAGAATACACCAAAAATTTCTCACTGTACAGATAATGCCTCCAAATCTTAAATACAAACACTACAGCGGCTAGCTCCAAATCATGGGTTGGATAATTTTTCTCATGAATCTTCAACTGTCGAAACCCATAAACAACTACCTTCCTGTTCTGCATCAAGACATTCCCAAGTCTAACTTTAGAAGCATCACAATACACCTCAAAGCCACCAGAACTGTCAGAAATAGTCAGAATCGGTACAGAAGTTAATCGATCCTTTAACTCCTGAAAACTCCAATCACATTCTTCTGTCCATTCAAACTTAACCTCCTTTATCAATTGGGTAAGCGGCAAAGCAATACGAGAAAAATTCTCCACAAATCTATGATAATATCCTGCCATACCCAAGAAACTACGAACCTCCATCACCGTCGCCAGTCGATTCTAATTAATTATAGTTTCAATCTTCTTTGGGTCTACTGAGATACCTCCATGAGAAATAACGTGGCCCAAAAATATAACTTTCTTAATTCAAAATTCACACTTCTTTAGCTTTGCACATAATTTATGCTCCCTAAGAGTGTAAAGCACAATCCTCAAATGTATCTCGTATTCTACACAACTCTTGAATAAATTAAAATATCATCAATAAAAATCACCACAAATTTATCCAAATCGGGCTGAAAGACCCAATTCATCAAATCCATAAATATAGTAGGAGCATTTGTCCTACTGGAAATGGGGCTGAGACAGGGGGACCCTCTTTCTCCTTACCTCTTTGTCCTTGTTATGGAAGTTCTAAATGGGGTTATCGAACTTAAAGCCCAGCGTTGTGAAAATTTTCAGTACCACTGAAAATGCCAGGCCACACAGACGGTTATGCTTGCTTTTGCGGATGACCTGCTTCTATTCTCCAAAGCTGATGTCGTCTCTGTTCGTATTCTTCACGAGTGCCTTGAGGAATTTAGATTGATTTCTGGGATGAATACCAACAAAGACAAAAGTAAATTTTTCTTTTGCTCCAGTGATAATAATGTTAATCAGGACATTAAAGAAATCCATGATTTCAAAGTTGGAAAGTTGCCTATGAGGTACTTGGGAGTACCGCTCATTACCACTCGGCTATCTGTTTCCGATTGTAAGCTGCTCATTGAAAAGGTTACTAAACGCATATCGTTCTGGAAGAATAGGTGGCTGTCGTTTGGTGGTAGATTGCAGCTTATTTCATCTATTGTATCTTCTATCCATCTATTCCGGGTCTCTATTTTCATTCTGTCAAAGGCAATTCTTAAAATAATTGAGAGTTACATTAGGAGATTTTTAGGGCATGGTAATATTGGCGGCAAAAGTGGCTTGGGACGAGGTGTGCTACCCTAAGAGTGAAGGCGGCTTGGGCGTTAAGGAATTTTTAGCAATGAACAAAGCCCAAATGTGTCGACTGTTGTGGAGAGTTATTACTAAGAATCCTAATTCGGTGTGGTCTATGTGGATTCTTATCAACCGTATTAAGGATAGGTGTATTTGGACTTTAAAAGTCCCAGAGTCAGCGCCGTGGAGTTGGAAGAAAGTTAAGAGGCTTTGTCCTATGATGCAGCCCCAAACTTTTTATGATATTGGAGAAGGCTCCGACACTTTCCTGTGGGATGATAATTGGCACCCATTGGCCCATTGAGTGATAAATCTACTGATAGAATTAGGCTGGTTACGGGGCTACCCAATGATGTCAAAGTCACCGCTATTATCCAAGGTAAGAATTGGAAGTGGCCAATTGAAAACGACATGGAAGTGTATGATCTGATGAATAACATGCCCCATTACAACCCAAACCCGGGTAGAAAGGATGATATTCAATGGAAAGCTGGGATTGATGGTAAATTCTCGCTTCGGTCTATGTACTATCTACTCCGCCCCCCTAAAGAGAAAGTAATTTGGGCTTCTCTTGTGTGGGGCTCAAACCACATTCCTACCCATGCGTTTATTCTCTGGCTAGTCATCCTAAGAAGGCTTAGCACATTTGACCGTATCAAAGGCCTTGTTATTGCCCCAAATGTCTATATTCTATGCAATAATGCGGCAGAGAGCCATGACCACCTTTTTTTCAACTGTTAGTTTTCTGCTAGTATATGGAATATGGTTCGTAGGAGAGAGGACCTCCAATGGTCATATATGAATTAGAATCAGAACATCACTTGGGCAGCAAAAAAGTGGAAAGAAAAAAACATCAAAGCTCTTTCCCTGTGCCTCACCTTGTCAACAACGGTTTATTTTATATGGTAGGAACGTAATTGTAAAACCTTCAGTGCCTCTCACCAGAGGTATGCAAATCAGATTTTCCAACAAATCCTTGATGTGGTCAGGTGTCGTCTTAAGGTAGAACTGGCTACTAGGCACATCACTAATAGGTCGACTCTTATTTGTTGGAATCTTGTGTCCCCCGGGTAGGCGTGGCGTGCTTCCAATTTGATTGGCTTTATAGCGCTTCGATGAGAGTAGTTGGTGTTTGGCCCGGAGGTGATGGTTGCCTAGTGGGGGTTGTCTCTTTTATGAAGAGAAAAAAAAACCCTTCCGGGCTGCTCACTATGCTGTCTTTGGCGGTGTACCCCTAGACTATATGGGGGATCTCCTTTGGTGTCTTGTTTGTCGGACTACCTGGGGAGGTTTGGTTGTATGTTTTCTCCTCTGATTGGTTGTTGCGGGTATTTTATAAAAAAAATTGGTGTGATTCTTGTTGGTTGGAAAAAGAGTTGTGGACGAGTGTGTTGGCATTCTGAATATGCCTTTTGCCAGGGCATGGGTAGCTTCCTGGCCTCTTCCTCCATCGTGCTTGAGTCATTGTCGGTTATTCGAAAAAAAAAGCGGTGCGGTTGGGTGTGTTTGTTAAAAAATAAAGGCTTGTTTGAACCGTGAAAAAATACGCGCTAGACGATATCAAGCATGCAGCAAGTAATCAAGAACA
>JAOVVI020017586.1:0-10575 GCA_028571085.2 Nepenthes alata | reverse complement strand
ACGGAATATGCCAATTAGACAAATGTCTCTAACACCTAATTAATTAAATTATATTAATCACTAAACATTATATACACATATATATAATTATATTATAAATATTATATTTTAATCTTTATATATAATAAATATAATTACATATATATAAATATATACGTGCGTATATATATATATATACGTATTATCATAAAGTATAAAAGCAATTACACTGCCCATAAAAATGCCAACCGAGCGTTCAGCGTAGCGTTACATTGTCTTCAGCCCGTACGACCCCCGTTCAAAACCGCTCACCGCGCGTTTGCAGCATTTTATTCATTTTTCGGATTGCTACAGTGATGGGCTAGGAGGCGTGTGGGCCGCGCACGAAACAGGCCGCCAATCCACTGCCGCGCGGACGCGGGATTTGGGCCGCGAATGAAAACGGCCCAAGTCCAAAACCGTTTTATTTATTTTTATTTTTTTTAAATACACTGTAACAGAATGATATCGTTTTTGACACTGTAGCAACAGACGAAACGACGCCGTTCAAGATACTGATAACCGAAGACAAAATGACGCCGTTTATCAAACTGTAGCAACAGTTAAACGACGCTGTTCAGGTCGTCTTCTACCTTCGTCGGGTTCGCCCGAACCCAACAACGCCCGATTCGACCCGTTTTCCATATCCGATTAAAACAATGCCATATGAACACCAAAATTGATGAAAATTATATGAAAATGTCGAAAATTAAATTTTCCAATGATTTTCGGCGCTCATTTTTACCGAATTATTATAAAAACGAAAACTTTAAGAATTTTAAGTTACGGGAAAAAACAAAAAATTGGCAGAACGGCAAAGGCATATGCGATCTTCTCTCTGATACCAAATATAAACATATAATGTGGCTTAAACAACCACGAAAGCGGAATAAAGGATCGAGTTTTATACCTCCTGCCATTTGCTTGCTCTGTTTTCGGGCTCTGAGATTCGGACCGGTTTTGAGCTTCTGGACACGCCTTTCTCTTCTAGATGGTGTATTGTTTGAGTGGGGTGCTAGAGACAAAACCAGAATGCATAATTTATAGGGCAATTCTATCAAATGCCTTAACCGAACGTTATCAATGAACAGCCGGACGAGATTGATGAGCACAGTAATGGAAGAGTTATCATCATTTAAATGGACCACTAATACTTCAGCAATCAATTGAAGGGAACGGAAGAAGGAGATCAGCCGTTGTAAAGATGAAACGAAGGGAAGAAATGAATTGGCTGAGGCGACGGCTCAAACGGCTGATGAAGCCGGCTGGCAAGCGGCTCGGCTCACGACTTTGGCTGCTGAAGCATCTACAGCTATAAGTTGGCCAACCGACACGTATGGTAGCCTCGAAGCAATGTGAACAATGCAAGACTAAGAGAGTGATATCGACTTGTAAGTATCGTCCGGCTAAATGTGATGATGAAGGTTTTGGACCATCGAGTTAAGTAAAATCAGTTATGACTTTGTGAAATTCTTAAGCTGCATGCTTTATTTTTCATTGCATAAGAGTTGGATCGCAATTGGTATGTTCTATGACATATACAGGCAACATCATGAAAGGAAACGGGAATGAGGGGCTTTTCCCATTCAGATTTAAATTTTAAATAGTATCTTATAAATAATTTTTTTAAAATTATTTGATTTGATATCCAACAAATATTAATATTGTATAAATTGTTTTTAAAAAATAACTATTATTGTTATTTTTTTAAATAATAACCATCAAAATGTTGTATAATAATTAAGATAAGGGAAATAAATACTACTTACTCTAAAGTAGAATCAGCATCCCTCAATTGGAAAAGAAACATGCACAAAACTCAGGATTCTGCAATCTTCTTTAGCTCACGCCCCAACCTTTATGAAGTCCTTGAAGATAGTTGACCATCTAAACAATTCTACTCTCACTTTGCTATATATATATTTTTTTGTTAGAAATAATGTGTTTAAAGGATAATAATAAATATAGATAAGAAGATTAGTATAATTTATTGTATATTTTTTTAATAATATAAAAATCTAAATAAAAAGTAATAATCACAAAGATCTAGAGAGCATTGATAGAATATTATGATTTTGTAATATTATATATTTAAAATATAATATTACAAAATATAACAACATATATCATATATATTATTATATTAGGCATCCTCTTTTAAGCTCAATAATAATTTTGAAGAATATTATTTCATATACTAAATTTTTTAGTCGATAAGATTATCTAAATAATAGATTATTAATATTTTTATACAGTGTTAAATGTTATGAAACTTATATTTAAACAAATATTTTAGATTGTTTTATACAATAGTGAGTAGTACTCAAAGAAGTTAATGACTATTTCGATACCTTTGCTATTGAAGCACCAGATATCATTTCTATTTCCAAAGATTTTGTGTCTATAGAGATTTTGGGTCTAATGCAAGGATAATTTAGTAGTCTCTCCTACTATAATTAACCATTTTCTTTTTAATGGGTCATGTTTAATTACTTAATAAGTGATTTTTTTTTTTTTTTTGAGAAATTAGTGTCCTTCCGTAGGTAACTAATTTTCCTTTAGAGCAGTTAATATATTTATAATTAACTAAAATGTTTATGAAAATGAGGTTAATATATTCTCATGTAGTGCTTCCGTTATCAAGAGATTAATGGGTGCTCTTCTTGTCTCCTCACTATCACACCTTAATCCTCCCTCAATGTGTGGATGCATATTGTCTTCGGTACTCACCACCAGAGAATTTTGAACAATTTTCCACCCCATGGAAAAACTTTGGAAGTTACTCAAAAACTTCTTATTAGAATCAGCACATACACGCATACAAGTTATTATTGAGTTTTGGTCACTCCCTTATAGGTGCCATAACAAGCGAATAGTTATCGGAAGGTCGTGAGATATTCGTGTGAGGATTACAGTATTCGTATACGTTTCTCGTGCATGACCAGTGCCCGAGTGCCGAACCTAGGGGCGCCCGAAGGGCGTTTGAGTGCTAATTCCAATGGTGCCTATGCCTAAGGCACGCCTGATGAGTACTCGAATATGACTTACATCATAAAAATGCACCTGAAGCATTTTTAGAGCAATTCTGAAGTCAATTTCTCACACAAGAAGCACTGTATAGAGATAGAGAAGAAAAAAATAAAGAAGAGGAAGATGTTTAACATCCAGTTGAGGCCGATTTGAGTTTTGTTCTTTTTCAATGTCAGGTACGTTATTCTAAAACGTATTTCTTTTGATTGCTTTTATTTATCATTGTATCTTTTTTTGCGCGTTATTAGGCGTGTTAAGAGAATTATAATCAACAATTCTTCACTCGGGATTATAGTGAAGGAATTTCAGAGGAAATTACTTGCAACAGATACTCTTATTATTATAGTAGATTTATTCAAAATTTATTTCATAATAATTTTTTGGTCGAAAAGGATTTTTCATATTAAAAATACCAGGCATCATTGTATTTCTTATACTGACACGTTTGGTGGTTGACATTTGACGAAAAATTTAGGTTTTGTTCTGCTTTACCGAGTTGTGTGTTTCGGGTCGAATCCGAACAGTTATATGGTGGTAACTCTATTAAAGAGTAGAGGAAAAGAATGCGCGGAGATCACAGGATTTACTGAAACAAATGTACCTGATTTGGTCATGGATTGGGTAGGATTGTCTCATTGTAGGCCGATTTAATCCATCCAAGAAGCCTCACTGACCTTATTCTGCCATACGCACTTTCAAAATGTCGGCCACAACATTTGGGTGATATGGTTTTTTTTGTTGGAAGCACGTCTAGAATATTTGTTTACAGTAACAGGATTGCTTTAATAGACTCCATTAATATTATCACACATAGGACATTATGGGGGTCAATTATTTGTTTCTATTTGTGGCTCTCTGAACCCTCATTAACTGTGGCCCCAACTGTTGAATTCACAATGGTCTGTTTGTCAAATGTCTAATTCCGCAATTTATAATGAATCCTCATCATTACTTTTTCCACCAACAGGCAAAAATAAAGCTAAAACTACAGTGGTTAATGAAACAAAGGGAAGAGATTCATGCAGTAGTCAAGGGAATGGAAGATTAAGCGGCTAGCTATGCTTCAATCCTTGCCATGGTCTTCTCCTTGTCTTCACAGTCACAAATATTGAGTTTTTCTTAGCAGAACATCACATTCTTGTCAATGTAATGGGTTCTTTAGAACTTTTCAGGTGATTTTTTTGTGGAATTGTCTCTATATGCTGAAGATAATACATCCAATTTTTAATTCATGTGGCATTCTCTTCTGAGAAAGTTTCAAGCATCGTGTATTTCTTTTATTGTAATTACAACAGGGAAAGGGAAACCATGGGGAATGTTTGTAGCTCGCTGGTGCATAATTAAACCTCTCTGGAGTTTGTCGTCCTGGTTACTTCAATGAGCCACTGTCATTGCTTGCCCTCACTTCTGAAATGCTCTGAAGACTTGGAATGTTTGTACATACATAATTTACAATAAGTATACAACAATCATAAATATTGAAACATGACGTAATTTTTACATGAAAAACTTTCTTAAGAAAGAAAGTAAAAAACCATGAGACGATACGTCCGAAATATCTCCACTATGCTATCAATTTGGTTACACAGACCCTACAAATATAATAATTAGATACATTGTAATAAATAGACTGAACAATAATAAATATAAGATGAAACAGTAGAAATTATAACCGATAAAATAATCTTCTCAACTCTAAGAATAACATTTCCAAGGTCAATAGAAATTAGAATACGATTCAGAATTTAACTGAATACTTGAATCTTCCTCTTCCCTCTTTTCTCGCTTTTTCTCTTTTTTTTTCTCTCAAATACGGCGAGCAAGGTCTCAAAGAGTACAAGTGGTTAAACCCTAAAAATAAATAAGCACATTTTTATATTGCAAAGAGCACTTGAGCGCCCGTTAGGCGCGCTTCAAGCGCGGGTACAACTAGAAATGGTGCCTTAGAAGCACCTTGAGCGCACACCCATTATTTTCGATGCCTCGAGCGTAAGGTCACTGGATTCAACTCTTTAGGCTCCCATCGGGCGCTATCCATCTGGAATTGATGCTTCAGGCACTAGTCGCACACGCGAAGTGTGTATGAAAACTACGATACTTCATATCACTCTAATACCTATATGTTTTCTTTTAAACCATTGAATGACACGTCAAATGGGTATGTGATCAAACGGAAGTGACCCATTAAACAATCAGGTCAGTATCTTGCTTCTTGGTCAGCCTTTTTGAATGCGGTCAAGCGGTTTCTTAACCCATACCTGCAAATACATTGCAATTGAAGATGCTTGACTTTACTGCTTTTGATTTTGGGCAATGGTAATTTGGCGCACCAGCAAATCGTGTATAAGAACGCCTGGAAAAGTGTTGGGGTCACTCCCTCGTGGTATTTTTATACGCGGCCTCAAAAGAAAAAAATAGACGCGGACTTTTGGAATGTTCCGAGAAGCCTGTCAAGACGGACGAGGACTCGTTAGAAACGTCATATCCGAGAGGTTGCTGAGGACATGGACGAGGACTCTGGAAGTTTAGGCATTGACTATCTCTCTCCGTAGGCCTGCTGTAGCCACGTTTTACAGGTGGGCAGTTGACCCACTCTGATTAGAGGTTGAAGCGGCTACAACTTTTAAGGGTGTCAGGCCTGTCACTCTGACACGCCGAGCGTGCGCCTGCCATGGCAGGCCTAGGAGGCGTGGTCCTTCCACCCTACTGTTAGGGTGGCTGGCCGACCACTAGGCCTCTTGTGTATACATAGGATTGTGCCCTTGCTGAGATAAGGGTCTTGGGCAAGAGCTTTGAGAGAGTTGTGGGCAAGCTTGTTGTAAAAATAAAGATAGAAATATTTTTAGAGAGAAATTAAGTAATATACACTTGTGATTAGTTGATTTTGTTTGGGCTTTGTGTAACTAATATTCTTGTAAACAATCAATTATTTATAGTGTACTCTTTGGTGGTTTTTCCCTTAGTTGAGGAGGGTTTTTCCACATTAAAATCTCGTGTGTGTTTCTCTCATTTTTTCTATCTCTACTTTTGGTCGTCCGTCCGAGAGCTCTGCTCTGTTGCTGTCCGAGTGATCTATCTGTCCGGTCACCGTGTCTTCCGTTTTATGCCAACAACTAGTATCAGAGATTTGGTTCTTTAAACGTGACCTAGTTGCTGGCTGCTATGGAGGTAGGAAGTAAAATGACTTGTTTGAACGAAACCAATTTTGACACTTGATAGAATAAGATGTCAGACTTGCACTTTGTGAAGTCCATGCACAATTTAATTTTTGTAACACAAAAGCCGGCGGCAAAAATGGACGAGGAGTGGACACTGGAGCACAAGCAAGTGTACGGTTACATCCAACAATTCATGGACGACAACGTGTATAATCATGTTCGGGGAGAGACGAATGCCGAGGAGCTTTAGGAGAAATTGCAAAAACTCTACGCCTCCAAAACCGGCAATAACAAAATATTCCACTTGATGAGGCTAATGCAGATTCGGTACAAGGACGGCTTATCTGTCGTCGACCATCTGAACAAATTCTAAGGATGTGTGGACCGGCTGAATGGCATGGGGATCAAGTTTGAGGATGCGGTGCTCGAATTCTGGCTCCTGACAACCCTCCCGGACTCATGGAAGCTCATGAGGATCACCATTTCCAACACAACTCCTAATGGCGTGGTGACTTTGGAGATTGCCAAAGGAGTTGTGCTGAATGAGGAAGTGAGACAGCAGTCTCAGGGTACGTCCACCTCTCAGCACTCCGAGGTCCTTATCACCGAATCTAGGGGAAGGAGCCGAGGACGTGGCCCAAAGTCTAAAGACAAAGAGCGGAGTAAGTCACGTTCCCGATACCAGAACATGGAGTGTCATCATTGTGGTAAGAATGGCCACATCAAGAGATTTTGTTATAAGTGGAAGCGTGAAAACGCTAGAAAGGAGAGAGGCAAAACGAGACGTGGCGAGGAAGAGTCCTCGGTCTCTGTTGTCACAGGAGGTGACCTCCTTTTGGCCTGCAAGTCTGAGGACTCTGTGAGCGTGGCTGAGCAGGCCTCTGACTGGGTGGTGGATTCTGGCGCATCCATACACGTCACCTCCAGGAGAGAGTTGTTCTCTTCTTACACTCCGAGTGCCCCAGGAGTGTTGAAGATGGGCAACATGGAGACGTCCGAGATCATTGGACGCGGCAACGTCTCCTTGGTGACAAACAATGGAGCCTGACTGATTTTGAGTGACGTCCGACATGTCCCCGGTATTCGTATGAATATCATCTCTATTGGACGGCTTGATGACGAAGGCTACTACAGCGTCTTCTGTGAAGACAGTTTCAAGCTGACGAAAGGTTCCATGGTGGTTTCCCGTGGAGAAAAGGCCTCAGGCATTTTCGCGCTGAAAGGCAAGGCCGAGGTGGCAGAGGTGAATGTCACAAGATGTGTGGAGTCCTCGTGCCTGTGGAATAAAAGGCTCGGACACATGAGTGAGAGGGGTATGAGTCATCTGGCCAGGAATGGTCTCATCCCAATGATGGATGAAGAAAGGCCAAGGACTTGCCGTCACTGCATGGCGGGGAAGCAACGGAGAGTCTCCTTTCAGGGAGACGCATCTTTCAGAAGGTCCAAGGTCCTAGAGATCGTCCACACGGATGTGTGTGGTCTCCTCCCGGAAAGGTCTTTTGGAGGAGCACGGTACTTTGTCTCCTTCATTGATGATTGCTCGAGGAAACTGTGGGTATTCCCACTTAAGACCAACGATCAAGTTACGGAAATCTTTGAGCAGTTTCATGTCCTTGTTGAGCGTGAGACCGGGAGGAGGTTGAAGGCCGTCCGGAGTGACAACGGTGTAGAGTATATTGGAACTTTTGATGCTTATTGTAGAGCTCACGACATCAAACATCAAAGGATTCCACCGAAGACGCCACAATTGAATGGCATGGCCGAGATGATGAATCGTACCCTGATGGAAATGGTCAGGTGCTTGTTGTCCGAGGCCAGGCTTTCGGGATCTTTTTCGGCCGAGGCCTTGAAGGCGGCCGCCCATGTGATCAATCGGTCGTCCAGTAAGCCTTTGGACGGGGAAGTCCCAGAAAAGATTTGGACCGGGAAGGAACCAGCTTACAACCATCTTCAAACATTTGGCTGTAAGGCCTTTGTTCATGTTCTGAGAGAGGAGAGGAGCAAGTTAGAGCCAAAGATGATGCAATGCGTCTTTCTGGGCTATGATGAAGACGAACTCGGGTATAGGTTCTATGACCCAAACGAACTTGGGGTCACTCCCTCGTGGTATTTTTGTCCGCGGACTCAAACGGAGAAAATGGACGCAGACTTTTGGAGTGGTGCGAGAAGCCTGTCAAGACGAACGATGACTCGTTGGAAACGTCATGTCCGAGAGGTTGCTGAAGACATGGACGAGGACTCTGCAAGTTTAGGCGTTGACTCTCTCTCTCTCCGCAGGGCTGCTGTAGCCGCGTTTTACATGTGGGCAGTTGACCAACTCTGATTGAAGGTTGAGGCGGCTATAACTTTTAAGGGTGTCAGGCCTGCCACTGTGGCACACCGGGCGTGCGCCTGCCATGGCAGGCCTAGAAGGCGTGGTCCTGCCACCCTACTGCTATGGTGGATGGCCGACCACTAGGCCTCTTGTGTATATATAGGCTTGTGCCCTTGCTGAGATAAAGGTATTGGACAAGAGCTTTGAGAGAGATGTGGGCAAGCCTTGTTATAAAGATAGAGAGAAAAATATTTTTAGAGAGAAATTGAGTGATATACACTTGTGATTATTTTCTTTTATTTGGGCTTTGTGTAGCTAATATTCTTATAAACAATCACTTGTTTATAATGTATTCTTTGGTGATTTTTCCTTTAGTTGAGGAGGATTTTTCCACGTTAAAATATCGTGTGTATTTCTCTCATTTTTCTATCTCTACTTTTGGCCGTCCGTTCGAGAGCTCTGCTCCGTTACTATCTAAGTGATCTATCCGCCCGATCACCGTGTCTTCCGTTTTGTGCCAACAAAAAGGAGACCAGAAGAACAACAACCAAACCAGGGGCGAAGATTAGCAAAGGTGAACCGGGAAAGCCATCACCCCTCAATCAAAGGAATCATATGTGTTCTAACTAATCCTAAACCTACCAAAACCCTCAATACCTTGAATTGGCAGCTGTTGAGGAATTTTATTTTACACCGTGACTCCATGGACTCGAGGCAAGGAATGTGGCCACACAACTTTGGATGACACAGCTGAAGAGAAACCAGAAGCAATGAAGGATGAAGCCATGGGGAGGCAGATCACCAACCTCATGAATCAAGTATCAATGCAGGGAGGATTAAGGAAAACTCTATCTCTTAAAAGAATGAAGAGGTTTGCTCTCTCTATATTAACCGATAATTTTTAAATAGATAATTATAAATTAATTATTTAAAAATAATTATTTTTATCTGAATTTTTAACTTTTTTAAAAAATTAATTAAATCATAATTCTCCATTAAAAATAAATAGCTAAACTACAGAGAACGGCCCTCTCTATCTCTATAAACAATGGAGCTTCCTCGAATCCTTATTGGAGTTGCAGGGTAAAGCAATTAGAAACAGATTCAGGAATGAGATGAAAGACATCAAGGATGCCTTGAAACCTGATATTTGTGCCATCTTAAGTCTCGCATCAGTGGAAAGAAAGCTCACAAAGTTGTTGGCAGATAGGCTTTGATGTCTCAGCTATCAGTAAAAATAAAAGTACTTAAAAATTAAAAAATATATATTTATGGATCAACCCACTTAAAAATCATGGAGGGGTGCGATTATAATTTTTTTTCCCGGATGACCTAACCCAACTAAATAGTAATAAATTTTTATCTAAATCTAATTTTTTTATAGTTTGAACTCAATTTTAATCAAATTTAATACACGACTGATGAGTAAGTCAGGTAAGCATAAAAAATGAGCTTCTTAATTTACAAAATACTCGCGGATGGTGGTCGATCCATGGGCTTCATTATTAAAAAATGAAAATGTGATCCGGAGTATGATGGCAAATGAAAAGTATAGTTTGTATTATAAAAATAGAGGAATCTTAAATGTGTTAAGATTTAATTGGTTGTTAAAATATACAATAATTATAAAATTTTTAATAATGCATTGACAGCCGAAGCCCTAATCATCAAACATGAATCAAACCGCTTCATTTTAATAATACATTCACCATCTTATTTACACGTCGAACAAATATCCAAAAAAATACTACTCAATTTACAGGTCACAACTTGAAAGTAAACTATTAAACCTCAATTAAAATGCATCTGATGTGTCTTTCATTAAATGATAGTAACTAATTGTCAAAATTCTCTTTACCAAAGGTCCTGCAGTAAAAGTAGGATCACCTGCTAGTTTTATATAATCAATTTAATCTGTACCAATAAAAACACAATGGTGAACCAAATATCAAACAAATGATAATAATTAAAAACATATAATAAATAATAAATATATCAAATATCAAAGATATAAATGCCGCAATAGTAATATAAAAATCCAACTATATTCAAAAA
>JAOVVI020017585.1:0-10575 GCA_028571085.2 Nepenthes alata | reverse complement strand
GGAAAAACACACTATTCTCTCTCCCGTTTTACTCTCATGCTTTTCAGTTTAATTCTTTCGGAGACTGTTTTACTGACTTGAGCGTCGGAGTATTTTCGGTGGGACAATTTTCCACCGATAACGCTGATCTCTTGTTCGTTTTAGTAGTGTGCAGGATTCGTACTTAGTGAACGGAGCCGGTTTAAACCATTTCGAAGAATCTAAATCTGTTCGAAGTCGGATCCATGCATGCATCAACTGTCATATAAAAATAAAGTAAATTATTATATAATAATTATATATTAATAGTTAAAAAAAATATTAAATTTTATGTATATTAATTTAAAAATAAATTTTTATTTAAATTATAAAAAATAATAATAAATAACCTCATCGCTAACAGTATATTAAAATATTTTATATACATGTGTTGCAATTATTGTTGCGAATATTTTTAGAATATGTAGTCTTTTGTCATAAAAAGTGATTTTTTAACTGAACTATAAATTATATCAGTCTTTCTTGATTTAGTTTTTAGTTATATTAAAAAAATTTTAATCCTATATTATTAGAAAAAATTAGTTCAATTTAAATTAAAAATATATACTATCTGTTATGTATTTTTATGTGTCATTTCAAATATCTAATACATTAAATATTTTTATAAATATAATATTTTTATTAATAATTTATTCCTAATTATTAAATAATTTAATTTTAAAAAGTTATCATACACTGTTAAAACGTTTCCGAGGGATAGCTAGAATTAGAAGAAGCACCTGTGATATTGGGATAAATTATAATTTTGGTATTTTAAAATCACTATTAATATACGTATATGATGTAATCAGTATGAAAATATTAGAATAATTTTTTATATATTTTTTTACTTTCAAAATTAAAAAGATCATATATCATAATTAATAAAAAAATTATAAAATAATAACATAAATATATAAATTATAAATAAAAATTAATAAAAATAATAAAAATATATTAATAAGAATCATACAAATATCACTTATTATAGCATAGCAGAGAGTGGCGAGTGTGAATGTGTCAGTGAGAAAGGGATATACATAATTTTTTTAATGAATGTATTTTTTTGAATTTGGGACTGTTGCCTCCTCTGATTTCCTTACTCACCCTCATTCAACGATATTCACATGACCGTTAAGCGTTAAAAAAATTTGGGTCGTGCCATTGTGCCATAGCCAGTGGGTTGCCTATCTCGTGATTTGATAGTGTTCAAAATATTTGATCGTATTATATACAGTTTAATATTATTTACCACGAATCGTGTTTGACATGATCCATAATTATAATTTTATTAGAAGGATGAATTTAAATTTAACTTATTATGTTAATATGTTGAGCTCATTTTTAATTTGAAATTTATTAACATAATAAGTTGAATCTAATGAAAGTAATATTTATGCTAAAGATACTTTATTTCTAATAATATTATTGTAATGTAACTAATTAATTTTTATCATTAAACTAGTGATATAATAATAAATTTAAACTATAAAAAAGAAAGTGATGATTTAGATATGATTAAAGAAGAATATATTTAGCTCAACATATTATAATTGTATTTTATAACTTTATTTTTAAAATTCACACGCACACACACACATATATTTATTTATATATTTATATTCTTAATTTTATCATATAATGTTTTCACAAATTTTTAAGATATTACTACATAAATTGGATTTAAAATATTACAAATACTTTTTTTTGACCAGTAAAAAACAATTAAAAAATATTATTCTCTACATATTTAAATATGGTTAAAGAAGAATTGGAAAAACAAAGTGATAATTTAAATATGATTGAAGAAGAATATATCTAGCCCTACATATTATATCATCGTATTTCATAACATTACCTTATATATATTTAAGTTTATCGTACAATATTTTTACACATTTTTATGATATTAGTACATAAATTGGATTTAAAATATTATAAACACTTTTTATTTATTACCAGTTAAAAATTAAAAAAAAAAACATCATTCTCATATTTTCTTGCTATTTTAAAATTCATTTCAAAGTTAGAAAATCAAAAACCTTATTTTTCAGTTTTTTAAAGTGAAAACTATTACTGGGGTATATTATTTCTTCTTCATTCGATATATTTTTTCAATTATAACACATTGCCTTCCAAACATAAGGAAAACAAACAGATTTCTACACAGTTTTTAATTATTCCTTTCTCGAAAAATTTCTAACAGCAGCATTGATTTGACACAAACAACTAAACCCTAAATACCTTCTGAGATTGATGTTGTTGCCTTGTTTGGTGCAGGTAATGACAAATGGGAGGTTTAAGAGCGTGAAGCACAGGGTCCTGGCAGAGGGGATGAGATCAAGGATTTCGATGATCTACTTTGGTGCCCCACCTCTGTGTGAAAAGATTGCACCTTTGCCTTCATTGATAGAAGAGGAAGAGCAAAGCTTGTACAACGAGTTCACATGGCGGGACTACAAAGACGCTGCATACAAGTCAAGGTTGAGTGTCAACCGCCTCAGGCTATTTGAAAGAGACGCTCTTTAGTCATCTTTAGAATGTTATCGATAACGTGGTGGTTTATCGGTAGTCAAGCAAAATGTTAAATGGATAAATAAACATAATGTCATTTGATAAAGTTTTAATTAGAATGTTTTCAGAATAACTTATGTTCATATGGGTCAAGTATCAAACAATTTCCCCCAAACCTTGGCTACTTTTATGCTATATGATAACCCCACAAGTAAAATTAAGCTTAAAAAGTCTTTTTGACTAAGCCATGTGTTTTATGTAGTTGATAAGAAGGATTTTCTAAGTTTTATAATAAGAAATATGTTATATTATTAAATATATAAATTTATAGATAAGGTCGTGCATCTTAAATCTTTTTAAAATTTTGATATACCACTCATTGAGAAGAGGCTTGGTGTCCGAAATTGGATACAACTTACCGTTGATGGGAAACAAAGTATGTTTGGTTATGCATGTAGATTGGCAAGGATCATCTTAGAAAATATGTCGAGATCTAACATCCTAAATTGGAGTTTTAATATTACAATGTTTTGCAAATTTGGGATTAGGATAGTTGTCAGAATAAAATTAGATTAGATCTTCAAATCGCTTTATCCATATTCTACATGCCACAATAATTAATAAGAGATCAAAAGAGGCGGGATTCACTTTCTGAAATATCATCAAACGTTCAAGTCAATTTTTTTTTATAAAAATAAAAGATAATTAAGAATTGGAGATGAAAGAGCGGAAAAGTTTAAAGATTGGAGGGTCTAAATTTGTAATTATTGAAAAATTCAAGTGTCTTGATAGTTAGAACTATATACTTGCGTTTTTCTCTTCTTGATCCCAATTCATTTGATTGTAAAAAACTAATATATTTATAGTTTTGCTACTAATCAGTATATTTTTTTGTAATTAGTTTAAACTGATTTAATTGAGAAGTTATACTTGTTTAAAATTGAATAAGCTAACTATTACACAAGCTTATAACTGTTTAAATTTAATACTTATCATTTAATTGATATAACCGTCTATTTAATATGATCGTTCATCCTTCAATTTATATCATTTTTTTGTCAAGATTTAATACTTGATTTAATTTTATATTTTGGGCAACTGGGTGCTTTAATCTTTTATATTTTTAACAATTTAGTCATTCGAAATTCAATAAGCTAGACGTTCAAATAGATTATTGATTCTCTTCCATTCTAGGTCTAACAATTTGGTTATTTTATATTCCACCATAAGCTTGCAATATGAGGGCCCCGTATTTCATTGGGTCAAGTCATTCTTATTTTAAATTGTACCGAACACAAACCTCCCATGCTCGGATGTTGAAGTCAAATTTCAAGTATATTAGAATAGACACCAACTGGTGCACTTTGAAGGTCATCCGAATGCTTCTTTTTGATGGAATATGAATTAATACACATTGATTATTGATTGATCTTGTCAATTAATGTTTGATTTTCTATTTCATTGAATAGGATTCCTTGGTCATTTGATTGTTTTCCTTTGCTTTTAAATGCCTCATTTTGAGGCCCTTTTTTGTTAAAAAAAGAGCTGCTTTCATTCAGTTTTTAGTTAAATCCTAAGTCTTAACATTTAATGGAGTTTAGCTTGATTTTTAACCATACTTTTAGTCTCAACATCTTATAGAGTTTCCATTTGGTGAATTTGAATAGAGCTCTCTTGAGTGCTTTCATATTCTTTATGGAAGCGTTCATGAAATTTATCTTGGTTGTTATCTTTTATATGAAAAATCACCTATATATATTTTTTAAAACAATATTCTCGTCTAGAGTGATTTCCCTTCATACAGCTACACCCGGTGCTCCTTCCTATTTGTTGTGGAGCATCTAAGCTTCTTGGCATGCTGAGAGTAGATTTGCTAGTTCAATGTCTCTTAGCTTATGTGTTGTGACATTGTCATAGTGCACAAATTGTACTACTAGGGATGATTGGCGGGATGTTGCATCTTGAGAAAAACGAGATGCATCCTTTGGACATTTTGCCTCTTCTTCTGGTTGTTGGATTGCCCCCTTCTTTTTCATTTTTTTTTGAGTCAACTGACTTTAAAAGCTTCATTATAAGAATGTAGCTTATACATGAATGTATCTATAAAGAAGAATTTTATTTTTTACATTTAGGTCTTAGTGCTTAATCTACCACTTTTGTTGGACTTATATTTTATTCGAATGGGATTTTAAGTCATTAAAAGTTTAGATTAATAAAATAATCCGTATGAAAATTGTTTTTCCTATTATTGATCTTGATATCTTGTCATTTTTCAGATTCTTGTTTATTGAATATTTAACCATTATATATGCAGACAACTCTATATTCAGAGACTTTAAATTCTTGATAGTTTGACTTTCTAATAATTTAAAGTTTTGACAAGAGTCCCTTAATTGAGTAACTTCAAACTATTCAGGTCAACCAGATTTATTTCTCGAGGCAAACCAAACTCTTAGAATATAATTTTGTTGACTTTAAAAAATAACGTCAAGGTTATCATCACTTTGTGATAGAAATAACTTACTAGCAGTGTCATTGTTGTAATGGCAGGAGGCTTAAAAATCATGCCCTCTTTAAATCACTTCAATATGCAACATTTAGGTTTGAGAGAAGATGGATAGTCATGTCATTTACTTGCCAAAAAAAATAAAAAAAAACAGGAGAGATGTGTCATTACTTGAGCAATATGTTGTTCTAAACAATGTTGGTACTCAAAACCTTAACTGCACATTCAAATTCATTTGTCGTTTCAAATTTTACGTCTCAATATTCACTTTAAATCCTAATTGCGCATTCTTTTCATTTTGCATTTGAGCACCGACTTTCCAATTCTTTTGATCGTCCTGCTTTTAATTGTACATGGCTCCACGAAATATCTTGAAGGACGTCGCCGATATTACTTCTTACCTTGCCATGGATCATATATTAGATATTTATAACTGGTACAATATTACTTCCATTATTCCTTTTTAGGTCTCTTTGCCTAAGGGGAGAGTTTTCTCTTTGAGGAATGGTTTTGTAGCCATTTGTGAAATCCATATGAAGGACGGTCTTTAAATTCCTTTTGCTTGGAATTTGTTGAAATAATGGAAATATTGGAAATCCTAATCACCCATTTTCACCCCTAATGCCATTAGATATATTATTGCATTGTGTATTTTTTGTCGTTAATAGGGTCTCAAATTATATACCCAGACGATTAAGGTAGTATTCTATTTTAATCAGAAGAATGATTGGATCTCTCCGACTTTTAAAAATGGGCTTAAAATAAGTGGTGGAAACTCAAACTCTTTGGAGAATTAAAGAGATAAGTTCTTCTATATTAGGGTTCCCAACAATTGGATATTGTCTAATAATTAAAGTGATGTTAACATTGTATTGTTTAATTCGATTCTTGAAAATGCGCACTTTATGACTAGATCTCTAATTAATTTCATTAAAGAAAATGCTGCTAAATTGTATAGAATTGGTAATTTTTTTATTAATACTACTTTAGATTGTATTAATTGGTATGCTGTTCTTGAAGAAGAGACTGTTGCTTATATGCTACTCTGTCATTTGAAAAGAAAAAGTGGTAGCTTATTTATTGATTCTCCTCCTTGGGCTAATATTAATCAACCCACGAGTTCGAGCAATAACTATTCTAAAGCTTTATTTAGATGATAACAAGGTTTTAAGAATTGTAAATATGGTTTGTGTTGAGATGGCGAGGAAGGCTGCCAAAGGGTCTTCTCATCGATCAACGCCAATTGTTACCTCTTATGCTTCCCAATTTTTGAAGGAGATGCCTTCTTCCATTATATCTTTGAGAGAAGAGTAAGAATCTCAACTTTGATCCTCACATGTGGATGCAATGATTAATACTCCTATCATTGCCAAGTTTGGAATTCTATCCTTACTAGACTCTCCAACATCTAGTAAACTAGTTTTTGCATCTTCTGTAACTCGGTCTGCCACTTCAGAACCAAAAAATAATGTTGACAATGTTAGAGAGACTGTAGTTTATTCTTTGCCATCCTCTCCAACACCAATGGACTCTGAAGTTTTATAAGGTGCCCTAAGTTTTGAACTTTCATGGCATCATAGATCTCTACTTCTCCTTTGCTAGAGATAGTCATATACTCCATATCTGGCTAAATGGAATTATTATCAAGTTTTGCATCTAGAGAAGGTTGTTTACCCCAAGAGATATTCTTTAAGATATTAATTTCGAGCCATTTATTTGACTTTTAAGTTATTGACTCAAAATTTGTTTCTTTTACAATTTCAGAATCTAGTTTGTCTGATTAGAGATAAGCTTTATAGCCAAGATATGGAGATTGCATGCCTATCTCGATAATATATTTATCCTTTTAAAGTCTAGCCTTTGAAATTAAGAGTTGTGACTATTGAGGCTGAAGCATCGTTCTTTTATGATTAATCAATCTAACATGAGAATGAGTTGGTTGAGTAGATGTATGGGTCTTGTGATTATATCGATGAAGTTACCGTTGCAGGAGATTGAACTAGCTCACTTGAGGGCAAGGTTCTTAAATTTGAACAATGAATGACAATAGTTTCTAGCATCATAGAGGCGCTAAAAGCTGAATACTTAATGCTCAAGGAGTTATCAAACATGAGTCTCTGATCTCAAGAAATCGGTTCTTTGCTAGACTCTTAATTTAAAGTGGGAATCATTTTCTATAAGAGGATCATCTTCTTGGTTATTTCTGACTTTCTTATTGGCTACTTAAATGTTAGAAATTTTGGAGCTTCCTTAGTCTCTAATGTTAAGGATTTTACGAAATAGGGGAGCCCCCACCTTTAAGGTCTATCCTTGAGCATTTTCCATAAGATTACCAAGTTGCTTGTGTCCTTGAATTTCGTAGCCCTATACTGCATTTGTAATCGAGGATAATATAATTAATTTTCAAATAAATATATTTAGATTCTTCTATCCTCAAATATACATTAATTTTTTGTCTATATCAATTGGGCGACTTAGCCCCCGAGCATATGCTTATAAATTCTTGACCACTTTGTGGCCAAACTATCAGTTAAATTTGTTGACCATCATAACCGATTAGTAAACCATTAGATGGTTGACTTGATTACCAGTTTTGCCTTTCGGCTATTATTGCCAATAGGTAGGATCCGAAACATTAGCTGTTTGACTGATTATATATATTTCTTGGAAGGGCATATTAATATTTGTGCATTAGAAGAATCCCTAAGATTTAATAGGTCAAATGACTATTACTAGTATTATCTCATTTACATTAGTTGACTAGTTTTTTGACCATTCAAAAGGAAATTAAATGCTTAGTTCTCAAGCTCCCAAATTTTTTGAAATAAATGTAAAACCATGCTTAGTACTATATAGTTCCATTGAACCAATATCGTGATTGTTCCTTAAAATTAGCACGTTTATAAATAAATTGTTTAAACCAATTATCTAGCTTAAGGCTAGTTGTGGCCATATAAATTCCATACAAGTACACCAATTGACAGTAAATGAATAAAAAAAATATAATTTTATTAGTGAATTTGAAAGAATTAAATATAACATATAAGCACTCCAAAGCAAAGGATAGGGCACACCTCTTCACTCCTAGGTTGACTACATTATTCGTAGTATTTCTTGAGATGAAGGGTATTTGATGTTTAAGGAACTAGCTTTTTTTTTAGAGCATAGCTCATACGCCTTGTTATAGAGTATTATTGACATTAGAAATGGTCCATTCTAAATTGGAGATAACTTAGTACAGCGTGCCAATTTCTCAGTTGTCTCAATATTCCTTAATACCAAGTCTCTAACCTTTAAAGCCCGTGCCTTCACCTACTAATTGTGGTACCGAGTGATTTTCTACTGATAGGTTGCCACTCGAATACATACCGTTTCTTTAACTTCCTCTAGAAAATTCAAGTTTTGTCTTAGGAGTTGAGAATTTCGATCGGAACTAAAATTTTTTATTCGCTAATTCAGTGGTTTTATCTCTATTGGGATTACCAATTCTTTTAAGAAGCATAGACTGAAAGTATTTTACCAAGTTGTTTCTCTTGAAGTTATTCAGTAAGCCTATAGAACGAACGGCAGTTTTTCTACCCAGATACCTCTAATTTTGTCCAATTTTACATTTAACCTATTCATTATTGTCTAATTTGTTATTTTCACTTGTCAATTTATTTGTAGATGGGAGCTATATGTGTGGACTATCTAATCCCTTGGCGAGTGTAATATTTAGTAAACCTTTTGTCAAAAAATTATGTACCATTATCGATTAATATAACCTAAGGTATTCCAAATCTATAAATAATATTTTGGTGTACAAATTATGTTATATTTTGCTCTATAATCTTAGCAAATGAAGATACTTCTACTCAATTTGTGATGTAGTCGACTACAATGATGATGAATTTTATTTGTTTGCTTGCTACTGGAAAGAGATCTAAGATGTTCGGCACCTTTTGTGAAAATGGTTGGAAAACATGCAAAGCCTGGAGTTCTGTGTGTGGTAACCTAGGTATGTTTTCATAGATTTGGCAACTCTTACATTTTCTAACAAACTCCATTATATCATTCTTCATGGTTGACGAATATTAACCTTGTTGTATAATCTTGATCGCTAAATTTTTCCCCCCACATGTGCTCTGCATATGTTGAGAAGTACCTCAATGAGGGCGTAATCGGCTTCCGTAAGAGTTAGATAACGCATGTAAGGTATCGAGTAGCCTCTCTTACACAGTGACCCATCCACCATAGTGTATCAACTTGCCGTTTTTGCTAGGCACTTCGTCTTCGTGAGATCATTTGGAAGTGTTCCATTTTAAGACACTTTTGATATGGGATCATCTAAGTTATCTCATCGTATGTTTGGAGAATTTCATCTTACTCTTTGATGCTACGTTTTTGAAATGTTTCTCTCATATCTTGGGCATACTAGTTAGGACAACCGAAAGTTGCCTTTTTAGAAATTCAATCAGCTTTTTAGATATCTTCCCTTGGGATATGGATAATTCAACCTTATGGAAAAATGACAAACGACCATGTACCTTGTGAAGGTACTTTTTCAAGTCTTGGTTGGATACTTCAAAACTAACTAGCAATTGATTAACTAATAGTTTGGAATTACTATAGACGACCAAGTTCTCAGTCGAACATTCTTTAACTAGCTTCATACCAGTTAGCATAGCCTCAAATCTTTCGAGTATTACTAATAATGTTCTAGCTCGACTTCGAAATTATGAAGATGCCTCGTTGACATGTAACATCCAAGTAGGAGATGATATTTCTAGGGTTTCCCCTATGCAATCATCTGTTTCTTCTAAGATTGGGGCCATCATTTTGATAACAAAATTTAGAAAGGCTTGATATTTTATGGAGGGTCATACTCTAAACTCTATATCAAACGTGTTCAAATTAACCAACCATTTGATCAAGCGCCGAGATGCTTGTTGCTTCTGCAAGATCCCATTTAATTTTTTATCGGTTAAGATAATAATATTGTGGGCTTGAAAATAAGGTCACAGCTTTCTCGCGGCAAAAGTTAAGGATAACATAACTTTTTTTGTTCGTACATATTCGGTCTTCATGTCTAATAGAATCTTATTAATATAGTATATCAGTTGTTGAATCCCTATATCTTCCCCAACCAAATAATACTCAAGGTTGTTTTTGAGATAACCAGGTAGAGATATAACTCCTCACATTCCTTAGGATAAGTCAGTAGAGGATATGTTAGATATTCTTTTAACTCTCAAAAAAATTTGTTGGCATGCATCCGTCCATCGGAAATCATTTGTTCTTTCTCCTTTTAATGTTTAGAATAATAGGAGATATTTTTTGACTGGCTTGGCTAGGAATTAGGATAGGGCGATAAGAATTTTGGTTAGTCTCTGGATTTCTTTGATAATTTGAGGTGACTCCAGAGCCATTATGGTTTTGATCTTTTTCATCTTTACCTCTATTCCTCATTGTAAGATAATGAATGCCAAGAATTTACCAGAAGTCACCCTAAAGGCCCATTTGTTTGGATTTAACTTCATTCGGTATGCCCTAAACAC
>JAOVVI020017584.1:0-10576 GCA_028571085.2 Nepenthes alata | reverse complement strand
TCCGGAGTTCAAAACCAAAGATTCCTTTTTCATCCAAATCCGGAGTTCAAAGCCAAAGATTCCTTTTTCCTCCAAATCCGGAGTTCAAAACCAAAGATTCCTTTTTCATCAAAAATCCGGAGTTCAAAGTCAAAGATTCCTTTTTAATCAAAAATCCAGAGTGCCTTTTTATCAACAAAAGCCGAAGTTCCCTTTTTTTTCCTTAAAGGGACGGAGTTCATTTTCTCAAGGCCAGAGCTCATTTTCCTAAAGGGACGGAGCTCATTTTCTCAAGGTCGAAGCTCATTTTCTTAAAGGGATGGAGCTCATTTTCTCAAGGCCGGAGCTCATTTACTTAAAGGGACGGAGCTCATTTTCTAAAGGGACGGAGTACATTTTCTCAAGGGACGAAGTTCATTTTCTCAAGGCCGGAGCTCATTTTCTTAAAGGGACGGAGCTCATTTCCTCAAGGGACGGAGTTCATTTTCTCAAGGGACAGAGTTTATTTTCTCAAAGCCGGAGTTCATTAAAAAGCCGAAGTTCATTAAAAAGCCAAAGTTTCATAATTTCAGAGTATATTCCACTGAAGGACGGAGCACTTTTCATTACAGGAAAACCTAACTGATTTTTATCGAGGAAAAATCGAACTTGATTTTATTAAGGGAGAATTGAACTTCTTTTAAACATGCGATTAACAGAGATTCTTCTTTAATCAATTATTCGAGCAAACATCATACATATCATAACATACACTCATCAGGAATCAGACATACTTGCAATGAAACACGCATATCATGATCTTAAAAGTAGGGGGGAAAGGGTGTACACTTGCCTGGTTATCGTTCGTTCACCTTTACAGATGAGAAGTTTTCTTCCTCCTTTTTCCTCCTTACTATTCTTCTTGCCCTTTGCTCATGTCAATTTCCTTCATAGAAGCTGAGTATTTATAGAGGAAGGGTTAGGTGGAGCAGTTGGGGTAAGTCACCTACCTCGTAATTCTTCTCAGACGGCCAACAAGGTAGTTTACCTACTCTATTTAGTTAGGGTTTTGTTGGGTCCCAACTAATTAGTAAGTAGGTCCTTTGTCTTTTAGTTGCCCTTATTTTACTCCTAGTCTTATTTTACTCCTAGTTAATTTTACCATTTTATTCCAGACGGGTCAATATTATTCCTTTGGTCAATGCGCACTTTCGGCCGGCCAATATTTTTTTCAAAATTCCGGCCTTAAGCCACTCTTGTCATCCGGAGTTCATTTATCACATTTTAAATTTTCTTTTGAAGTTGGGATCCCACATCAGTCCTATCGTCAAAAATATCAACATATAGATTAAATCATTACTAAATATCCTAAACCTCAATTCCACAGTTTCTAAAATTTGGACTTCAAGTTTAATTAAATCATGCTTATCCTCAAATAAAATCAATCAGCTTAAATCCTGAGGCATCTTCCTACCTTAAGGGATCTTCTTTAACCATTCTCTGATACCACCTGTGATGGATCACATGTTCCAACCTATCATTCATCTTATTCATAACATATTATCTTTTACTTATCAATGTTGCTAATTATAATCAAATGGGGCATGAGCTTTTCCTATAATTACTTCAATTCACCTGTACATAAATAATAATCTCAACATACACAAGATCAAATTACTTTGCAACATCATCTGTGGCTCTGACATCAGTCTAACAATAATATGATGTCAGTTTCATGTTAAGGAAAGATGTCTTCTAAATCAATCATATACAAATCTACCAAAGTAGTAAATATCAATAATATTTACCCAGCTGATATAAAATCATCATTAATACATATTGTTCCTTATACGGCCATCAAAATATATCCAGATACTTTGCATCATATCTTTTTCACTCTACATCTAAAGTCAATTACAAAATAAAACTAAATATAGTACATACTATCCCAAAAATATAAGTCGGCAAAATAATATCTCCAGAGGAATATACTAAATTCTTCAATCCTCACTCTCACTCATGAGGCAAGAACTCATGTGGATCATCTAAAGTGTTAGTAAAAAGTAAGAAAGTGTGCTAAATACTCAATAAGGTATAATATATAACAAATATCATCCAATCTTTTCACTTGAAATATAATAGTATGAATAGGGATCATCATAGAACATAATAACTTAAAACATGATCAGAATACTTATGTAATTTTCTTTCTAATTTCTTATCTTGATATTTTCTTTTTACTTTTTTTAAACTATGTTAAAATTTTACTTTGTTTTAGGAATCAATGCCAGTAGGCCTTACTAGCTAAAGGAGCAGTTAATCAACGCTTGGATTGTGCTTTTTCTCCACACATTTAAAGGCCTATCTTCCTATTCAATGACTCGAAGGTGGGCCAGCTACATATTATCTTCCTGTAGACTGGGCCAAAATTGTATTGCAATACAACTTATCTAACAATAATTTTCTACTATAATATACTAAAGTATACCAGAATATACTATCTATTGATCAATCCTTGGTCCAATTTCTTAATTTTTTTTAAACTTTCTTGTGAAAACTCTACACCTAATCTTGGTACTTCTTCTAAATTTTCTCCACTCCAGGAGAAAATAATCATATGAGTTATGAATTTTCTCCACTCCGGAAAAAAAGCAATCATACTTTTTAATATTGTGTAGAGTTTCCATTTAAACTTCCAAAAAAGTAAAAGCTGAAATTTAGCATCTAAATATTAGAGATGCAGCAAAATAGCAAAGTCTTGTAATATGTACATATGCTAAAAATTCAAATGCAATAGTCGATTTAATAGCCTCGAAACAAATTTTACACATGTTGAAACACCAGGACTAGTACATAGTACATTTAGCCGGTTTGATGGCCGGTTCGACCTACTTTCTACAGGCTAAAAATTCAGCATCAATACATGATGCTTTGGGTGGTTTGCTACCGGTTCAGAGCCAGTTCAACTCATTTTTGAATGCTGAAAATTTCAATATCAACAATGTTGCTTTAGTCAGTTTAGTCGCTAGTTTAGGGGACAAATCAGTGGCTGATTTAGGCCTAATTTTACAGGTTGAAAATCCGGCATCATCACATGTTGCCTTAGCCGATTTGGTTGCCGGTTTAGTCGGTTTAGGGGCCAGTTCAACTATTTTCATAGGCTGCAAATTTTCAGCATTAGTAAGGATGTTTCAGCCGGTTCTATTGCTGGTTTAGAGGCTAGTTCAGTGGTCAGTTCAGGTGTAATTTTACAAGGTAAAAATTCAACATCATCACATGATGTCTTCGTTGGTCTGGCTACCAGTTCAGCCGGTTCAACCTATTTTCATAGGCTGCAAATTTTCAGCATCAGTACGGATGCTTTAGCAAATTTTGTTGCTTGTTTAGGGGCCAGTTTAGTTTTTGGTTCAGGCCTAATTTTACAGGTTAAAAATTCAGCATCATCGCATGATGCCTTGGCCGGTTTGGCTACCGATTTAGCCAGTTTAGGGGCTGGTTCAACCTATTTTCATAGGCTGTAAATTTTTAGTGTCAGTAAGGATGTTTTACCCGGTTTTGTTCCTAGTTTGGGGGACGGATCAATGTATTTTCAGCAATTGGTTCATAGGTTAAAAATTCAGCATCGGCACATGATGCCTTAGCCGGTTTGGCTACTGGTTCAACCGGCTTAGAGGCTGGTTCAACTTAATTTCAGCAGCTGATCCAACTTATGCTGAAAATCAGATTTAGCACATGGTGGTTCAACAACCTACTTATCCACCTCGAAACTAATTTCTACCTATTATGAAGTGATGATACAGTAGTAACAATATAATAGAGTAAGGAATTTAAGTATTGAATTAACAATACTTGAACAAAATTAGCAAGGAATCACAACAAGTGAAGGAAAGGCATAAGGTATACTTGCCCAAAATTCAGCTGAGCAACCGTGGGGTACTGATTTTTCTCACTTTCTTTTGGCCTTTCGGCTCTTCCTTCTCTTCTCCCTCTTGTTTTTTATTTGCCTCTTCTACTCTCACGTGGCCTTATATAATTTTGGAGGCAAATTTGCTAAGTCATCTCATATGGGATGAGCTGCTGCTAGCATCCTCATCAAGTTCTCCAAATTCAAATTAGTGCTTTGAATATTTTGCTAAGTCATACCCTAGTTTCTTACTGAATTGGTCCATTGGGGTGTTACCATGTGTTGCTATTTGATTAGTCTTGGAATTGACTTATTCATGCTGCCTGTTTTAGCTGCTGTCCATGAGAATTACTGCTGCCTGAGTTGTAGCTGTTGAAGTTGATGTTTGCTTGTTGAAGCAAGTTGCTCTCATATTGTAAGGTACTAGTTTCCATAATATCGTAATTAGGAGTAATTAAATTAATATAAGTGAGTCAAGGTCAAAGAACATTGGAGAAATTGGATTGAAAAGCCCAAAAACTCAGAATTGACAAAATCAAGAACCGGCGTTGTAAACCATAAAATATTAATTCGTAAATAGGATTCAAGTTTTAAATTATAATAACAACGATTTATTAAGCTAATATAATCAAAATTAGGTCAAAAAATGTGAAATATTGGGTTAGAAGGGTCAAAACGGGCTCCAGACGGTGCGTGCGCGAAGTTGGCTAGCTATAGGCCTACCCCAGGCCTATCCCACGCCCGACGCATGCTCAAACCCCCTCTCAAGCGTGGATTCTAGTAGAGGGACACCCGACGCACGCTCGAGTGCCGGATCTAGGGGAGATATGCCCAATGAGCGCTCGAGCGCCAGTACGGAAATTTAAGGATGCACGGTCCTTTTCTGCATCATTCTTGCATAGATTTGGGAGAGAGGAGAGAGAGAGAGAGCATGGAGAAGAGAGATAGAAGGATGAGATCGAGGCTTTCGGGTTCGATTCTAACTTAGAACTAGTAGAAGAAGTTATAGATCGGGTCGAGACAAGTGCACCTATATACTTTTCTTTCTCTCTTTCCACTTTTTGTTATGTTTTCTTAGGATATTTTTGTCCCAATACCCATCAATGTTATTGTTTTATGATATAAATGATTTGAGCATCCATATATGTTGATTTCACATTCGTTTTCAATGTTTTACGTTGTATTTTGTACGTGAAACCCTAACCCTGCGCCTTAATGCTCTTACCGGTTTATTTTGAGATTTATACATAAATTGGCTTTAGAAAATAGAAACACATATCTTGTATATAATTATTTATCGATTGGATGCCCGATTTAGTAGTTTTACGGGATTTTATGCCCAAGGAAACCCTAACTCGTGCCCCGGAATTTTTACCCACGTAATTTAGGGTTTATGCATGATTTGATTCTAGATAATCAAAACCCTAGCTTTGTGAACGTCTTTACTTTATTTATTTTGTATTTATTTACATGAAAATTGTGTATAATATTTTTTATGTGTTCCAAAAATTATGTGGATCTTTTTGTGAAGGAAATTGTTATTCGAAAGTTACAAAATTATGTTTGGCTCATTGTAGTTAGAATTTATTACATGTCTCAAGCTCTAAGTCGATTTGTGCATGTAATTAAAGGCATGTGAAGTCTTAAGCTCATAAGAACATGATTATATATATATCCGAGAATTATACAAGGTATGCAAAGTATATGAAGGGAACTCCACAATTCGTTATGTTTGATGAACCATTCTCCAGAGAGTGAGGACTAAGTGATAAGAACTAAGTATGAAAATTTTCTTAAGATAAGATAAGAAATTGGAACTCTGAAATCTATTATCCGATATCCGTTATATGTCATCTAAATTTATTATCTGTTCCGTCAGTACCAGTATTGTCATCTGAATCCGTTATCTGTACCGTGAGTATCAGTATTGTCATCTAAATTCGTTATCTGTTCCGTTATTACCGGTATTGTCATCTGAATCCGTTATCTATTTCGTTAGTACCAGTGTATTGCAATCTGAATCCATTATCTATTTCGTCAGTACCGGTATTACCATCTGAATCCATTATATATTCCGTCAATACCGGTCTTGCCATCTGAATCCATTATCTATTCCATCAGTACCGGTATTATCATCTGAATCCATTATCTATTTTGTCAGTACCGGTATTGTCATCTCAATCCGTTATCTATTCTATCAATATCAGTATTACCATTAAAATTTGTTATCTGTTCCATCAGTACCGGTATTGCCATCTGTATCTACTTCTGTATGATTTTGTAGGCTAAAAGGAATTAGTAATTTGAATACAATATCTGTATCTAAAAGAAATCAGAAACAAAATATGAAAGTTAAATGTATTCGGGAAGTGCATTTAATCTGGCCTCTTGTTTATGCATCGCGTATTATACTCATATTTCTCTTTTCTTGCATTATTTGAAGTATGTTGCTTACTATACTTGATTATATTGTGCCTTGCTGAGTATTTGGCTTACTCATTGCTACCTTCTTGCCTTCAGATGAGCATGAGTTTATATCCGATGAGGCGGGGTAGACGATCAGAAGTTGGCTAGGTTGCTGACCTTTGAAGATGACTTTGTGTACTTAGATTTTATAATTTTGTACCTTATGGAGTAATTTTGTATATTTTGAGATAGAGATATGCTTCTATATTATTGATGTACAAATAGTTTAGTTTCCGCTCCGCTGTATATGATGGATATATATGCTTCCGCAGGTTATTATGGTTTGTAATTTTGATACCTAATGTCATCTCTCTATCTGACATTGTGTTCGGAGAAGCGACGTTGGAGTCACAAATATATTGTGGCATTTGGATCCTGTGTTGGTTGTTATTGTGATATATATAGATATATTGTACAGGGGATGTTATAAAAGTTTGTATTAATTTGACGGCTATTTTACAGTCAAAATCATACCGGTTTCTCGTTAGGTTTTTGGGGTCGTCAGACATATTGTTTCCAGCTATGTGTGTATGCCAACTACTTCCTCTTTTGTTGTCCACCCAAATTTAATTATAAGTCCTATTGAGTCACTTGTAAAATTTGCTTAATATTGTTGCTAGTTTACTGCTGCTGCGTGTATTATAAGTCATGCTGAGTTAATCAATCATATATTATAAGCCATGCTGCCCGTGTGCTTTGTTGCCGATGCTGCTGCCGCTAAGAGCTGTCTTGTGACGACCCCACTTATCCTAACCAAAAATCGGCAAGGTTCTGCCTATAAAATAGCCGCCAAACTATACATAAACCCATACAAAACATTGTACAATATATACATCACCACAAATATCATACACAGGATCTACAATGCCACAAGATATTTGTGGCTCCAACATTGCTTCTTCAAACACAATATCGAAACAAAGAGATGCCACTAGGTACTTGAATCAGGCCATAACAACCTGCAGAAGCATTTACATCTATATCAATACACATCGGAACTAAACTAACTATACATCATTAATGTATCAAATACATCGATAAATATCCGTCTAAAAAATATACAAAAGTACTCCATATAGGGGTACTCAACCACAAAAACTAAGTCTACAAAATCATCCTCCAAGTCTACAGCCTAGCCAACAGCTTATCTCTACTTTGCCTCATTGGGATAAGCCCGTGCTCATCTAGAGGCACGAAAAATAGTAAGGAGTGAACCAAATATTCAATAAGGCACAATATAATCAAGGATCATAAGCAATATACTCAAAATAAATCGAGGAATGGAATAAGAGCATATTATAGATCAAATGCAATTCTAAAACTCATTTTTCTTCCACATTTTATTTCTTATTCCTTCAGATTCTAAAATATGAAGAATTATCTTCATCTTTGCGAACTAGGACTAGTCGGCTTTGCCAGCTAACAGTGTGACCAAACAAGGAAATGAATATATATGCTTTTACACATTCTAAGTTACTACCCACACAATTTAAAACCCCGTTATGAGTGGTATACCTTTCACC
Source organism: Nepenthes alata (assembly GCA_028571085.2). Classification (NCBI taxonomy): domain Eukaryota; kingdom Viridiplantae; phylum Streptophyta; class Magnoliopsida; order Caryophyllales; family Nepenthaceae; genus Nepenthes; species Nepenthes alata. The sequence goes on along the minus strand of JAOVVI020017584.1, from coordinate 2,725 downwards.
CAATATATGGGGCCATAAATCTTATGCAACCATATCTCCCGTGGCCCAGAGGCAGTTCTCGTGCTACCGCAGTAATATTATAAGGCATGCTAGAAAATACTATCCTCTGAATATAAATCATCAGTCTAGTTTCATGATTACTTATTCTTAAGAAAAATTTTATACTTCATTCTTAACTCTTTGTTCTCACTCCCTGAATAACAGTTCATCAAAACTTAATATATCATGGAATTTTCCTCTTATACTTTTCATATATTGCATAATTCTTGGATACAAATACAGATAATCATGTTCTTGAACATACTGATATAAATTTTTATATTCTTGTAAGATTAAGTCTTCTCATGCCTTTAAATACATGCACAAATCAATGTAAGGCTTGAAGCATTCAAGAAATTCTTACCACGATGATCCAAATATAATTTTAGAGCTTCCGAAAAATAAATTCCTTCACAAATGTGTACAACGTAATTTTCAAAGCACACACAAAATAACATATATAAAATACATGTGAATAAATATCAATATTCACATCTAATAATATTTTCAAAACACGTAAAATAACATATGCAAAATGTATGTAAATAAATACCAAATAATCAAAGTACCCACATTCATGAAGCCACGGTTCCAATTTTCTAAGGCAAAATCATGTATAAATCTCAAAATAAATGAGTAAAAGCTTCCGGGTGTGGGGTTAGGGTTTCATGTATGAAATACTGTATAAAAACTTAGAAATTGGACATGAAATCAACAGATAAGCATGCTCAAGACATGGGTATCATAAAATAAAAGCTTGGATGGGTATCGAGAAAAAAATACCAAAAAAAAATGGAAGAAAAAGTGAAACAAGAGAAAAAATATTATATGGGTGCAATTACCTCAACCCGATCTACAACTTCTCTAACTAACTCTAAGTCAAAAACAGACTCGGAAGTCTCAAACACCTCTTCCTCTCTCTTCTCCTTTGCATTCTCTATCTCTTTCCATGCAAAAATGGCTGACGAAAACAATTCATGTGTTTAAAAATGTTGACTGGAACCTCGAGCACTAATCGGGCGCTGTTCGGGCTCCGCAGCACTGAAAATCATTCCTCGGGCATGCATCGGGTGAGCATCAGGCGTGCCTCAAGCACGGAATTTTTTGTTTTGCACCCTGGTCCCACCTCGGGAGCGAGTCATGCGTGGATCAGGCTTGGGTCAGACCTGTAGCGAGCCTATTTTGCACATGCACCGTTCAAAACCTATTTCAACCCTTCTAACCCAATGATTCAAATACTTGTACCCTAATTTTGATTATACAGCTTAATAAGTCACGATTATCATAATTTAAAACTTGAATCTTATTTATGGATTAACTTTTCAAGGTTTAAAATCCCAATTCCCGATTTTGCCAATTTCGGGTCTTTGGGCTTTTTAATTTAATTTCTTCCATGTCCTTTGATCTTGATTTATTTATATTAACTTAATTATTCCTAATTACAATATTTTTAAAACCGGTACCTTACATGTCTTCTTGAAAATGGTGCTGTCTTTTTATCAATTGGAATTAAATCGGTTGCTATTCGGGTCCATCAATTAATTTTTGTGCCACTACTGCGTCCCAGAGTGAGCCTTTGGCTTCCGAATTTTTAACATAATTAGTATAATTATGAAACTTGATCAAAATAGAATTGAAACACCTGATTCATCAAATCTATAAAAGCTACAGGGGCATTAGTCAATTCAAAATGTATAACTACAAATTTGCAGTGTCCATACCTTGTTCGGAACGCGGTCTTTGCCACATCCTTGTTCTTAATCCTTAGTTGGTGATACCAAAAAAAGGTCAATCTTAGAGAACACTTGGGCCCCTTACAATTGATCAAATAACTCATTAATCCTTAGCAACAGGTATTTATTCTTGATCGTCATGATTCACAATAATCATTGCACAGCCGCAAAGTTCCATCCCTCTTCACAAACAATAATGATGCACCCCATGGAGAAACACTCGGTCTAATAAATTCTTTTTTTAAAAGTTCCTATAGTTGCTATTTTAATTCTTTCAATTCTACATATGTCATTCTATATGGTGTCTTCAAAATCAGGGCTAATCTGGGAATAACATTAATTTCAAATTTGATCTCCCACTGTGGTGGTAAGCCAGGTAAATCTTAAGGAAAAACATCCTCAAATTCATTAACCACTAGAATATCCTTCGCAAGCACATTATGACTCCCAATTGTGTTGTCATAAGCTAAATAAGTTTGGCATCCATTATCTATTAAATGCCAAACATGCAAGGCTAAAATTAAATATGGCATCTCCTTCTGCCTTACTCCTTGAATATGAAATGGCTCACATCCCGGAATAACAAAATAAATCCTTTTGTGAAAATAATCAACACTGGTATGGTAATTTGCTAACCAATCCATACCCAGAATCACATCAAAATCACACATCTCTAACAAAATCAAATCTACAACCAACTGTAACCCATTCACCCGAGCTATGCATCTCGGGTATATAATATCCGTAATTACCGATGATCCCATAAATGTCGATACTATCAAAGAAAAATTTAAGATCCTCGGGGGGGATGCTGGATGACATACAAATTTATGAGAAACAAACGAATGTGTAGATCCTGAGTCAAATAACACACAAGCTAGAACATCACAAACAAAAAGTGTACCTTCTACCACGTCTGGGGATGCCTCTGCATCCCGTGCGGTAACTACAAA
>JAOVVI020017583.1:0-10576 GCA_028571085.2 Nepenthes alata | reverse complement strand
AAAGATTTTTTATGCAAGATATTAAAATCTTCAAAAACCCTCAAACCTAGAAGAAAAGTTATAGAATAGCCCTTAGGCCACTTATGTTTTATGGCTCAAAATCTTGCACTATTGAAACTATAATTAGAAAATAAGTGTAGTTTAAATTATGATTTCAGGATTGCTGAGCTGCATAACTCTTCTAGATTAGATTATCTAAATGGACACGGTAGTCATAAGATAGAAATAACTCCTATGAAAGATACAAAGAGATAAGGAAAGGATGTTTAAGGCAGTTCGAATACTCGAACGTGAGCCAAATAATGCTTTGATGAGAAAGTGATTGGATTGAGGTTTGAGGCGATGAGAATGGGAGGGGTGTGCCTAGAAAGACTTAAAATGCGATCGGGAGGAGGTAGTTGATAGCCTTGAACTTTCAAACAATACTGCCAAGATTGAGTGGAATTGTTCATGTTGTTATGTACACTTATTTCCATTTTCCCCCAATGCGCATAGTTTTTTTTTTTTTTTTATGCAAGAAAAAGAACTTACCTGCATTTCACTGAGAGAATTACATTTCAATTAAGCATTTTACTGATAGAATTACATTTCAACTATGTTTAAACATTGGTTTTTTTCTGTCCAGTGGCTAAGAGGACATCTGTTTTTGATGATCCAACTGTTGAAATACAAGAGCTAACTGCAGTCATCAAGCAAGACATCACTGCACTTAATTCAGCAGTCGTAGACCTCCAGCTTCTCTGCAACTCCCAGAATGATAGTGGAAACATCTCTAGTGATACCACAAGTCATTCTACAACAGTGGTAGATAACCTTAAGAATCGGTTAATGAGCACTACAAAGGAGTTCAAGGAAGTTCTTACAATGCGTACAGAGGTATAGTGAATCCCGGTGCATCGTATTTTGTTTTGTTTTGTGGGAAGAGAAAGCTTGTCTAAGTTTCTTCGCTCCTCTTATGGTTGGCAATGAACTTTTGCAGATCATAAAGGTTCATGAGAACAGGAGGCATTTGTTTTCTTCAACTGCATCAAAGGAGTCTACAAATCCTTTTGTTCGGCAACGGCCATTGGCTGCAAAATCAGCAGCTTCAGGATCTGCTGCAGCACCTCCTCCATGGGCAAATGGATCTTCATCTTCGTCCTCTGTATTTCCAAGGTATATATCAAGGGTAAATATTAAAAAACTCCAGCCTCTTGCAAACATTTCACTTAAGTACATCCTTTTGACTTAGTAATATGCATTTAATGGGTGACTCAATGTGTCCCGGGCAAGCCAATTCCATGTCAAAATTTCTTTGGTTTTGATTTTATTGTGTTTCTAACAGATGCGAGGGACCTGTTGTCCCATAAAACCCCTTTATTGAATAGGAGTATACTTTCTTAGAATCTCTGCTCTGAAAATGTCCTTAGGGAAAGTCATTACAAAGACCCTATTTTGTTATTATTCTGTTTCAATTTCCACTACAAATGGAGAACAAAAACCGAAGGAGGGGCTTGCTCCACATTGCAATCAAAATTCTGCTGTAGTTAGAACATTTCCTTTCTAGACACCCTTTGTGGTGGTGAAATTGCAAAATTATTGATATACAGTAACACTTTGTGGTGGCAAAATTTCTACACGATGTGTCTGAGAATCACACTGTGGCATGTTTTTGAGTGACTTGTGAAAGGTTGTTGTATAATTTAGAAAGTTCAAAGGTTTTTTGAAAAAATGTTCTACTCCATTAAATGAGGACATAGAAAAAGAAGGTGATGAAGTGTATATTTACTGTATACAATGAGCCCAATTGGGATTTTGCCTATTTTACCATCCATTTCATATCAAATGCCCTTTTAAAATTTTTTAGGTCAAATAAAATCAATTTTGACCATTTAATTTTCATAATTCCATTTATGCAAGAACACTAAAACAATATTTACAAAAATTTGAAAGACTATTTTCAGTATTATTATTTTTTTCTTTTCCAAAGTAATATAATTTTTTAAAAAATAAAGGTCAAGTGGGCTTTATTTGACTTGAAAAAGTTAAAGAGGGTGCTTATTATGGAACGGATGGAGCATTAAATTGACTCTTTGCCCTATATTATAGTTCATTCATTGATTGTGGCTTTGGAGTAATTTGATGAAAAAGTATGTAATTCTCATTTACACAGAGGTGGAAAAATATTCTCTCTACAATCTCATGCATTTGTCCCATTTGCTGGTCTTTTGGGATGACATGAGATAAAAGTGTGGAATTAGTTAGGTCAAGATTAATATCTCTTGTTCTCTGATTCTTACTGAAGTCCTATTGCTGACACTTTCAGCAGATCATCTGTTAATTTGTTACCTGGTGATATTCTGAATATGTTGTCAGTGTATATAAGACGAACTCCACAAAATCCCATATCAGGGATTGGGGCTAATACTAACGATAAGAGCTCCTTTTCCTTGTGCTTAAGTGAGGACAGTGGTTTCAAGGTGGCCTAGGTTGTTGGGTCATTGGCCTATCCAGGATGTTACAACATGATTAATCCTATTTCTGTCTCAAATACTCAAATGCCCATGTTTGGTCTTTTGAAGGATTCGCATGCTTCATGGTTGAAGATCATATTCCATGATCCTCTTGCTTAGATATGAAAGACAGGTGCTTTATTTTCTTCATCATCCCAACTGTCGTTATTTTCTCTTGCTCACTGTCTCTTCACCTTTTGCCTCATTGTTCACATGCATAAGTAGGTTTGCTTGAACCTTCCCTCCTCCCATTAATTTTGCTTTTTCACCTGCCTTTTCTTCCCAATTCTGCATTTGGTGATCCAACATTGCAAGCTGGGTCTTGGGTTGTTGGAAGAACTTTGTCAGTCACTAACAGAAAAGCCTAAAGCAATAGGGAAGTACATCAAATGGGTACCGCTATTTGTTGTCTCCAGAATGTAGATGCAAACCAACTTTGACAGATTTTATTAGCACTTCATTTTCCTATTCTATGCAATTGCGGTAGATGATTTAGGTGCTTGATTTTTGTTTCCAGAAAACAGATGGATGGAGAATCTCAGCCACTGCTGCAGCAGGAACATCAACAGCAGCAGCAGATGGTTCCACTACAGGACAGTTACATGCAGAGTAGAGCTGAAGCTCTTCAAAATGTAGAGTCAACTATTCATGAACTTAGCAATATTTTTACACAGTTGGCAACCATGGTTTCACAGCAAGGAGAAATCGCAATCAGGTTTGTTCATATTGTTTTCTAGTTAATCACTGGTAATCTAAAGAGATGTAACTCAGTTGGCTTGCATTTGTGATCTCTTTGTTGAAAGAGTGACTTTTTATGACCTTTACTTGTGGATTTCTGGAAATCTTAACAGAAACTCTTCCCTCTAAATTTTTTGAATCTAGATAGGCTTTGGTAGATGATTCAACGGTCTGCTAATGGAAGCAAATTGGGTGTAGTCTTCTTAAGTTGTCTCAATTGTTCTGTAGCCGTATGTTGCTTATAAAGTGATGTGAAGATGGTGCAATGAATTTGTATGATAGAGAGGACCCACATGGCTGTGTTTCATTGGTGGTGCAGCATCTTTTCCCTACCAATTGGTTTTGTAAATTTTTATGATTGATTTATGGCTTTGGATGTTAGACAAATCATTTTTTAGGGTGAGCCTTGTATAACAATTAGGTTGTTCTATTATCACATAGAGGTCTTGAGTTCAAATCACAGAAAAGCCTCTTTATAATATATAGGTAAGACCGTAGAAATTTGACCTATCCTAGATCTTATGATGTGGTCTCATTCACTGCAACGCCTGATGTTCGACTAATGATTTGCTACTTCAAATGGGGCTGTAGATGAGTTGAGCTAAGACGAGTGACATGTTGCTTTGGATTGGTGGGTTAATTTGATGAGTTTAAACTCAGGTTTGAGATTGATTTATAGTTTGGTTTATTATTAAAGAATTTGCCAAGTAAGGCCATGCTAATCCTCAATATGTTAACTACAATGCTTAAAAGTAGGCTTAAGCTTGACTCATTAACGTTCTCAATTAGTGCTTGAAGGAAATCTAGTTTCCAGTATTTTGGGTCATTTGACATTTTAAATTGGAACTTAAAAGATGGATGCTGCTTATGCTGGCAGGATTGATGAGAACATGGATGACACACTTGCAAATGTTGAAGGGGCACAGAACCAGCTGGTCAGGTACCTTAATAGCATATCGTCAAATAGATGGCTGATGATCAAGATATTCTTTGTATTGATTGTTTTTCTAATTTTCTTCCTATTTTTTGTTGCATAAAATTGACATTGAGAAAAACTTAAATGGCAAATAAAAGGAAGGTGCTGCTATTTTTTTTTTTTTGTGGGTGGAGGAGAAGGGATTTGAAATTGGCATGTTATTCAGGAAAACAATCTGTGATGCTGTACTATTGACAATCAATATTTTTTGTGACCATCAAAATCTACACAATATTTGATTTTAATTTATTTAACTCTTGATGATAATGATGATGATGATGATATATACGTTGTTTTTGTTTTTTCATATTTTACAGTTTTTTAATGGGGGTTGAATGGTGGTTTCTTTCTGTTTAAGCCGAAATCTTGATTAAGAAACTGCCAACTTGATGGTAACCGAGGGAGTTTTCCTTCTGGTTAAGTGGAAAATCTCGCGTAAGATACTGTGAATTTGATGTTTTAAATTGCCGGGGGAGATTGGTTTGTTCAGGTGGTCATCTTCTGCGTTCAGACAAGACCTTCATCATGGTCTGAAGAGTAGTCGGTAGGACATGATCCTTATAAATGTCAGATTATGTTATTCGCTAACTCGTTGAAATTATTTTGAAAACGTCGAAGGGTATAAGTCAAGATAAGGTCTTAGCATGTCATTTTAGTCTTAGCCTTTTATATCATGATCATAAGTTTTATCCATTACGAGGAAATATGAGTATGATATTTAGAAGAATCATGTTAAATCTAAAAAGCCCTAGGCCGAATTTTGAAACTTAGCCCTTGCCCTACCACTCAATACAACTCATTCTAAGAATTTTTTTTTATTAGTAAATTCATCTTAAAAATATGACTAACCCATATCTCCTTTCATGCGATGTTCTTAGCTTCGAGCATCATCCTAAAATAGTGTTGTCACGGGGCCTAAACTCTAAACACGACAAGCCCAATTAGACCTTAATTCAAAATGAATTAGGCAAAACAAATTGGATTTAATGCAGTACTACTGCCATGCTTGATGAGGCTACGTAGTTTTTATCTATTGGGTCATTTCGATTCAATTTTGCTCTTATCAAAATCTATACTCCAAATGCAGGAAAGCTTTTAAACGATGGGGTCTGTCACGTATACGTATTAGCTTACTGCTTAACTTGTTTTCTTTGGTCAAAAGTAAGCTGACATATTATCATTAAATTTCTGTTATTTAAAAAAAAATCCAAAGCAAAGTTTTGCGATCTTAAGCAAATATAAAAAAAAAAAGTAAAACCTCCAATTAGTTTGATTTAGTTTAATAAAGATTTTCCATGTTGTTTAGTATACCAAAAAGAAAACATATTTATTTTTATCTCTAAATTATTAAAAAAATTATTCTGATAATTTTGTATCATTAAATGATATACTTTAAACCCAACTGCGTAAAAATAACGAAAATCACTGGAACCCGAGGCCCGTTACCCCTTTTCTTCCTCCTAATCCGTCGACGCACGAAATTCGAACTTAAAAAAAAAATCAAATTGTAGCAGGCTTTTTATTTTCAAATCCATCTTCCTCCTCCTCTTAACTGCCGGGTTTTCGCCTTTTCCCACCACATCTCTTTCCTCAAAAACGCCCTCGGCTCTGTCTCTCTACTTTCCCCCCTCTTTCTCGCTGTTTCGTAACCATGGCGTCTATGAATCCATGAGTCCTGCTAAAGCTCCTCCAACTAATGAACTCTAACACCAAACCTGCAGGAAAACAGCGCTCCGCCCACCTCCAAGTCATCGGAATCCTCTCCGCTTTAGCCAGCACCGACGACTTCTGCCCCAACCATGGCTTTTTAATCCAGCTTTCCGACTCCCTTGACTCTACCTACGTGTCTATCTTCGATCGTGACAACGATCTTATCCTCACCAATCGTCATCAGCTCGGCCAGTTCGTCTACGTCGACTGCTTTGACTTCGATTTCCCTCTCCCTCGTGTCTCTCCGGCCACCATCCTTTCATCGGATCCCCCGATCCCCTAATCCAGCCTCCTCAGATTCAGATCAATCGATGGACCCCATTATATCTTACTTGTATCACAGAAAGAATCTCAATGCAGAAGATAGCAGAAGCGCTGTCGGTAATGGCAAAGCTAGGAATTCGGGGAGGTGTAAGTACAACACTGGAGGGAATTGAAAGTCTAATAAGAGGATTCAAGGGAGGGAGGTGTCAACTGCGAGGCAAGAAGAAATCAAACCTCAGGAGAACGAGGAGCAGAGGATTTCAGGTAAGTCATCTAAGCATGAATCACAGAGATTTACTTCTCCAGGGGCTAATAAACAGTATCAGCTGGGAGAAGGACTAGTGTAACTGCTGCTGCAAAGACTGATCCATCTTCAACAGGGTTAACGAAGAGATCTGCTTCACCGTTACCCTCCAAATGTGTCGTCCCTAGCTTGGCGGAAGCGCAAGAAGAGAATAGGAGGGCAATCAGGGAGCCTGCAATAGCAGTGCCCTCCAGGTACAGGTAGCCCACGCCAAATGCGAGGAGGCTGGCGTCGCCTAGTTCTAGGAGGATGTCTCTCTCACCTGCTAGGAATCAAGGTTTGGCCTCTTGTTGTTGGAAGGGAAGATACTGCGAATAAGAAGAAGATGGCTGGTTTGGTTGCTGAGATTTCAAAGGTTTCGGAGGCGATAGTGGGGTCCAGAAAGGTTGGAAGGAAGAGCTGGGACGTGGCGTTTGGTGGGATGAGGACTAACAGAGAGCAGAAAGAAAAGGGTGTTTCAAAGAATAAACCAGATCTCCAAGCCATGTTGTTGACTCAGGTAACTGTAAAACTTTTCTACTCTGTTTTGACATGTGTTTAATTTATATATTAAATGGAATTTGAATTGGCCTGCGCCTTTGGTATTTTTGTTGTTTATGATGAGGAATTGTTTGACTTAAGAAGTTTGGAGTATTTTAGTAAATTTGGATATGTCTGGAGAAACCTGTCGAAACCTTCATATTTTATTATCTTTTCGTATTCAACGGATATGAATTCATCTTAACAATTTAAACGATTAATATTATAATATGAATTTAATGCAATTAATGGGTTGTTATAATCCTAATTTTCTATATTGTTATTATAAAATTATCATAATTAAAAATATGAGAATGGTTAATAAATAGGAGCGTACAGACTCATAAACAGCACGTCCTAGACTGTGACCACTATACTATCAAGTTGAATCAGTGATTTAGCAGCCGATAAGGTGTAACTAAGAAATTATTATCTTCTGATCTACTAGAGGGAAACAACACTTTTGCCTAGTTAATTGTAGTTGTGGGGTCAAAATGGCGTTCAACTGACCAATCCGACCAATAAGAGGGAACACATACATTATAGAGGAAAGAAGAGACGGAGAATATCAAACTTTTTACGTGAAAAATTTATCTAAATAAAAAAATTATGGGACTTTAATCAACAAATAAATTTTACTAAGCAAAATTTGGTTACAAAACTACACGACTTACACGGACACTAGAGACAAAAATGGAGGAGAAAACACAGTACGATAAACACAAAGTAAACTCACTACTCTTCTCTTCACACTTTTTCACTTCTCTCTTTTCTCATGTATATTTTTGGTTTCAATCCACCTATACATATATATACATACAAGTTGAGCAACCACTTATCCAGCCAGGTGGTTGCGTACACAGTTGGCAGCCTTCTGTAGCAAACGACGCATGCTTTTGTAGTAGATTAACATGCCATTTTCAAGAGATACTACATCTTTCTCATTCTACAGTCGACCCAATAATATTTATCAAATTTGGAAAGTCAAACGGTATGCATTTGCAAAAGATTGCTATTCTTAAGGTTTGCCCTCGGACAGTCAATGTCCTTATTGACCGGATTCTACTCTTAACCAGTCAACATCCCGTTGACTGGTTGACCGTCCACTTGAAACCATTCATAAGTAAGTTGTAATCTGCCTTCATCAAAGTCATCGTTCCTCATTAATGTCTTCGGATTGTAACTTGCTTATAGGTCCTTGTACCTTTATAGTGCACAAAGTTTGCGGACCATAACCGCGCAAAGTCCTCATCCTCAATCTCAGTTCTCTGACGAGGAACACCTTCATAGTAACCCCAATAGTAGCAACAATTATGATCAAAGCATTGCTTGAAGATCATCCATGAGGTATGTTTTAAGGGTTAGGCAATGAGAATTGATATCTTAGCAGTTGTTATTCTTTAAAATGGACAATTATGTTCGAACAATGTGTTGAGTATGCCTTGAAATTATTTTTTATGGCCAGATTTGTTGCCCAGCTGGATATATTTTGGTGAATTTCAAAACGATTTGTTTATGAAAGTTTATGGTGATAGTGTAAGGAAAAGTCGGTTGATTTGCCAATTAGTGTGAAGAAGGAAATAACAACTAACAGGTAAGGAGAAAAAGAGAAATTGAGGGCATACAAAATTTTACGTGGAAAACCTCTTCTAAAATAAGAGAAAAAATCACGAGACACTTAATCCATAATAACTCACTATCAAAATGGTTACACAAACCCTTTGAAGAACAGATAGCAAAAGTAAATTTCACTCTTCACTCCACTATATTTCTTCACTCACTTGTTTTTCAAGTTCTTGCACGTTCTTAACAGACCTCTCACTCACAGACCTCTCACTCACACACTTCTGTTGGCACACACGTAGACATATAGATACACAATTAGTCTACCTACACATTAGGCAGCAAACGTGCACAATAGGTCATGCCACCAACTTTACAAAATGCCAGCGATTATGCTAGGAGCCATCTTGTCGGGAGGAGTTGATTTCCTCCTCCAATCAGAAAGTCTATTCTTTTTATTGAAAAGCTGCTTGCGTAAACTTTGTAAGAGTTATAATTCCCAGGTGTTGATAAAAGGTTTTCGGTCGTTGTCACATGTCCTCGGGTGTTGCATAAAGTCCTAGGTCCTTGCTGCGCTTAACTTCCTAGGCCGTTATCAGCATCTCGGCTGTAATCGGTTGTGCTTAACTCTCTCGGCCGTTATCAGCATCTCGACTGTTATTAGTTGCGCTTAACTTCCTTGGCCGTTATCAACATCTCAACCGTTATCGTAGACTCCGGTCTTCCCTATTGTGCAAGTATCTCGGTCCTTTCTAAAAAGGACTCCGGACTTTATACAAAGTCTTCGGTTGTTGACACTTCAAACCGGCTCTTAAATCCACTCTGGCATTTTGTGCTCCGAAAATGTATTCTAGTATTTTCTCTTTGGAATCCTCTCTGAAAAATTTCTTCTCCGAATTTTCTCTCTAGAAATCCTCTTCATATATTTTGCTCTCCAAAAAATTCACTCCGAAAATATCTTCGATCAGCATATTCACTTCGAAATTTTCGCTCAACTTTTACTCATGTAATTTTTCACACTGGAGTGATCCCAACAAACTTTTTTTCATGACTATGTGGGAATTAAATTAGTTAGTCCAATTATTTCACAGCAAGTTTCAAGTTTTTCCTTGGGAAATACTTTGGTCAACATATTTGACCCATTTTCTTCAGACCAAACCTTTTTCAGTGACAGTCGTCCTTCATCAACATCTATCACCCAATGATATCAAATATCAATATGTTTTGATCTTGAGTGGAATGAGGAGTTTTTACACAGATGTATGACATTTTGACTATCACAAAATACCACGTATTTTTCTTTATAGAAGCCCAATTCTTGGATGAACTTTTTCATCCACAACATCTCCTTACTTTCTTCTATGACAACGATAAACTCCACCTCAATAGTAGAGAGAGTAACGCATTTTTGCAGTTTAGACTGCCAGAAGACTGCCCCTCCAGTAAACTTGATCAAATATCCTGAAGTGGACTTTCGGGAATCAACGCCTCTGGCCATATCTGCGTCTATGTAACCAATCAACTGGAGCTTCTCATTTTTAAAACACAGACACATCTTTGAAGTCCCCCAGAGATATCTCAAGATTCACTTTACAGCTGACCAATACTCTTTCTCGGGATTTGAGAGAAATCTGCTTACAGTGTCGACCGTGTGTGCAATATTCGACTTCGTGCGCACCATTGCATACATAAAACTTCCTACTACTGAAGAATAAGGCATACTTCTCATGGCAGCCTTCTCAATATCCACAGTCAGGCACTGCCTACTACTAAGTTTGAAGTGGTTTGCAAGTGGGGCGTTCACTGGCTTAGAATTCTCCATCTATAACTGTTGAAATACTTTCTCAACGTAACTATCTTAGGACTGCCAGAGTTTCTTATTCTTATGGTCACGAAATATTCTAATACCCAGAATCTGTTTCGCTGGCCCCAGATCTTTCATAGCAAATGAATGCCCAAGCTGCTGCTTCAATTCTTTGATACGAGCGCCATTTTGTCTATTAATTAGCA
>JAOVVI020017582.1:0-10577 GCA_028571085.2 Nepenthes alata | reverse complement strand
CGTAAGAACATTTTTCATCCTTTCTTGCCAGAGAATGAAATTACCCTACCCGTTGAACTGCTCAACGCTGAACGATAGATTCTTTGACAACGAAGATGCCATTAAGATGAAGTATGAAACTTATCTCTGATACCACTTGTTAAAAAAAAATACACTACTTTCCCAATTAAACAAGACAGTAAGAGATGTGAACGAAGAAGAACAATGAACACAAGTATTTTACATAGAAAATTCTTCTCAACTAAGAAAAAAATCACAGGATGATTCATCCACTGAATGTATTTCACTATAAGGGAAATATGGGAACAATTTCTCCTGTTACACAGTAGAGAACAACAAGAAACTTGAATAGAGCAACAACAATACACTACACGATTGCTTATAATTTCTCCTACCTTCACAGTTTTTCTTTTTCTCATACACACATACACTGTCTCTCATAGTGTGTGTGTATATATATATAGTTATAGCAAGTTAGGAAACTTGCATTTTAATATCAGCAACCGCCCTTTGAAAAAACTTGGCAATAATTTGAACAGCCAATGACAGAACAGACTCTGTCCAAAAATAATTACTCCTGCATAACTATCTGAGATCACAAATCTTAAACAAAACTGCTGAGCTGGCGTCGTTCTGGATTGCCAAACGGGTGACCAGCAGTTGGCCGTCCTTATCCTCCACCTGACCGGTCAACATTTTGTTGACCGTCCAGTCGGTTAATATTGTTGACTAGTATTCCATTCCTGAAAAAACCAGCACATTCGTGCTCTGTTCACAAAGACTTCTTCATAGGAGTGATACCCCAACAGATAGGTCTTTATAGGGGGAGGCATCTTCTCCCTCTAAGATTCTTAACGGACATTACGTCCCTTTAAACAGTGGCTTCCTTCCCCTAATCCTTCTCTTAGAAGAGATGCTTGCGAGTTGGGAGCTAGAACTCCATGTGATTTGGCATCTACCATATCTTCTAAGGATTTTAGCATCATTTACATATTGTTAATTTGAGCTAATAAGGACTCAACGTTCACATTCATTGTCAAATAGAATATTTTTGTGGCTGCCATTTGTGGGGTCATTGCCACTGGACACAACATCCTTTGCTGAAAGATTGGCTTGTTCTCGGGCTTTAGTGTTTACCATTTTTACTTTTAGAGGCAACTTCTTTAACTTGGGATGTGAACAAATGACTTGATTATATTTTTTATAAATAGCACAAATAATACGTATTTAAAATTTGAATTATCGTATGAATTAGAGAGTTAAATAGTACATTCAGTTGCTCAGAAAAAAGTGGGTCTAATCTTCGTAACATTGAATTCGTATCTTGTACATCATAATACTCCAACAAGAGATAATAAGCATATAGGATTTACTTTCCTATATATCCTTAAATACTTAAATTAATAATCTTTTTAGAAAAAAATTAGAAGACTCAAAAAGAAAGAAAAAAGGGAATGAGTGTAGATTTGAGTGTAATAGGAGGGTAGTGCTCCAATAATTTGACTGTATTTGTAACAATGATTGTTTGTCAAAGTATTTGGTGCCTCCATTTTTGACCGGGGTTTTTCATTTATAGCCCGCGTGCTGATCTGTCCGCTTGTTTGAAATTAGTATGGTTGTTGTCTGAAGTATTACATTGAATTAATCGCAAACCGTTATACTAGTTATATAATCATCACTTATATTGATTTAGTAATCGTCCAACAGTTAAAATTTAACTTTTTTATATCATTATTATATGCTTTAATACAGTTAATCATCCCTCGATTACATATAACTGTTTATTAAAATTAATTACTTTATTTATTATTTTACTGGGCAATTAATTACTTCAATCTTCCTTAATTTTGGTCATCCGGTCATTTGGCCTATTGGCCATAGCTTCGGTGAGGACGTCCATGGACCGACAAGGTGTTTGGGCGGTTTATTTTGTTTCATGTTGGGTCAAAATGTCCTCATTTGGATTATACCCAACAATCTGATATTATTTTTTAGAAACTTAAATTTTAGATTTTAATTTTATATGTTTTTAAATAATAAAATTAGAGTTGGAATCAAAATTTCAGTTTCAGCCACTGGTCCAGATGGGGCTAAAGAGAGCACGAAGTAGCCAAGAAGGGACCGAGTCTACGGCTGTGAACAGGCTTAATTTCTTGTTTCAAATGATTCCGTATCAATCATTACATCCCCACTTTTAAAAGGAACAACGTTAACAAATAAAAAACTAATTATATTTAAACAACGCCTACATAAAATAAAAAAACATCAAAATTTTTCGTGCCATTAATAATATCAAGTAATCATTGATATATATATAGAAGTAAGATTATCTAAATTTATTAAGTTATTACTATATATATATATATATATATATATAGAAGTAAGATTATCTAAATTTATTAAGTTATTACTATAATTTACTTATCTATATAAGATTAATCAATTTTTATCAAGAATAATAACGTAATTATTTTACTTTACTTTAGTACTGAGGTAAAATTATAAAAATATTGACCTTATTTTAAAAAATTATTAATCTGTTCTACAACTATTGATCAAATTCTATATATATATGTTTAAAATATATATACGTATAGGTTTATAATTAATAAATGGACTATTTTTGCATGGTAATTAAGGCTTTAAAATACTATATTCATATTTATTTTCTCAAAATTGACTATGTCTGTATGGAATGATTCAAAAGAACAATAATAAATTGTCCCGTAATAATACTGTATAATTCTTTAATAATTTATGGTATGATATATAGAAAAAGAAGAGGACAAATTCACATTTGTTTGGGATAATATTCAAAACTGCAATGACTTGTACACCATTGAAACCAACAACCCACCTTTAAAATTAGTGCTACAGGCAAAAGGTCCACACTACTGCTTCTTCCACTGCTCATTCTCCTCGTATGTTCATGCTGAAATAACTGGTAGTTGTGGCGATTTCAGCTCTCCTCCTCCCTCAAGAAGGGTAGATGAGCCCTCTTTTTATAAGATCTCTCGTCCCTCCTCCAACCCGCTCTAATTTTCTCAGCAGCCAAACACGCCCTTAACTCTTTCTCTCTCTATCTTTTTTCTCTCTCTTCCTTTCATTTTGCAGTAGTCCGAGTAGGAGAGACTTAAGGAGACAGAAATGGCAGGGAAGAACGAAGGATCATCAGGGAAGAAAGTAGGGAACAGAGGGGCATGGACGGCTGAGGAAGACAGAAAGCTTGCTGAGTACATTGAAGTCCATGGCGCCAAGAGGTGGAAAACAATTTCCCTCAAAGCTGGTACATAACCTTTTTACTGCTAGACTGACTTAATTTAACCCTACCCATTCCATTAACAATGGCTAATTATATGTATTTTTCTTAAAAAAATTATTAAATTACTGATATATTCAGTAAAAATGAGATGATTGAGCTCTAAATCGACGATTATTTCTATCATTTCGACTCCCTCATTCCCATCTGTGGTAAATTAACATGATCTTATAAGTGAGAGAAATATTTTGCAGAGGGGAACCTCCAGCCATCCTTTGGATATTTTTGACAAATGCAGTGTTTATATATCTATATATTATTTCAGTATATATGGATGAATAAGACAATACATTATCAAAGATATTTTGACAGTGACCAAAAAGCATTTTTCTAATGTTGCTTGAAGATTAATTGCCACAAGTATCTGTTTTATAAAGTAAGAGACCTTCATGGTTAATATATATTTATGTGTTGAGAAATTGTGTAGCATACTTTGAGCACAATGTCACTTTGTACTACCAACTATTGTTAAAACTTACATAATATTGGATTTGATTGGTTATTAAGCTATATAATGTACTATATATTATTAAGTGACTGATATGTGCTACGAGGCAAGATAAAATACATGATATATTATATATATTTTTTCATAAATAGTCAATAAATAAGGGTTTTATCCTAAGTTTAAGACTGGCAATGAGAATTTTTACGATGACAAATATTTCATTCTGTCCCAAAATTTATAATTTTTTACTAAATTTTAATTTGAGTTTTTCTTTTTTCAATTGTTAAAAGTTGACTTTTTATTTTAAAAGTAACTTTATTTCTAACGTCGTACAATGCAGATTCGTAAACTTTAACCAAGTCAAATAAGTTTTAAATTTTTGATGCGCTTTAACTTGCTTTATAGGATTAAATCGATGTGGGAAGAGCTGCAGATTGAGATGGCTAAATTACCTGAGACCAAATATCAAGAGGGGCAACATATCAGATGAAGAAGAAGACTTGATACTTAGACTTCATAAGCTACTAGGCAACAGGTACTTTAACATAAAATATATTAGAGCAGCATAAGTTTTTTCTATGTATGAAAATAATGTCACAAGCTAGCAAAGTTTTTCATTCTTGTTTTTTAATTATAATGTGTGATTTTTCATAGATGGTCATTGATTGCTGGACGACTCCCCGGCAGAACAGATAATGAGATAAAAAATTACTGGAATTCTCATTTGAGCAAAAAAATTAGCCAAAAGGGCAAAAAGATAGAGACTCCGGCACCGACGTTCACTACTGCTCAAATGAACTGCGACATTAGAGGGACAGAAAAGAAAGGGGAAGTTGCAATGAACGGGGATTCGGATATAAACTTTAATTTCGATGGTTTTTTTGATTTTTCTAATGAAGGGACAAGCGGGTTCGATTGGGTGACCAAATTTCTTGAATTAGACGGGGATAATAATTGGCTCCCTGAAAATAGGTGAACAGATGTATTATTTTGAATATTAAAGTTTTTATTTTTATTTTTCAAATTATACATAAAATAAATATATGTAATATGTAAAATATGAACAATAATGGTAGCTCTCTAAGATGCAATGCAAAGCAGCTTGCAGATATTGACAACTCGTACGGATTAGAGCAGCTATTAAGAATGTTCAGTCAAAAATTTAAATCTTACTTTGAGGTATCTTGGCTTATTTACATAATGTCTACTAATAATATCTTATATAAAAATTTGGACCAAGTGAATAAAATAAAAAAATGGGATTCCACAATGAATTCTAACAAATGGAGTTAGAAAGAGACTTTAGCAAATTTATATTTTATCAGTCAAATTTATATTTATATTTATATTTAAATCAAGTTATGAGTCCAATTTTCTGGTCATAGTGATGGGCAAACATGCCTGCATAAAGTATTTATGTTTGACTTTAATATCTGATAATTATATAAATAATATTTTTTATTTATTCTTGAAATAATTTAAATTACATAGTGGGTTATTTATCACATCATCTTAACAAGTTTGCACCAAGTAAGTAGACAAAAATTATAATATATTTAAAACTAAATGTAAATTATTTTTTAAATATTTTTTTTTGGCTTAATAGCGTAGTGGGGCCCTATTAGCGGCAAAGAAGGGAAATGTATTGATGTGGAACCCACTGTTATGGATCTAGTTAATATTGAATTCGAATGGAATACAAATTAATTTAGATAAAAATTCATTTTAGGTTGGGCAAAGTTTGATTACCTGTTCGAAAGTATTAACTGTGCCCGTCCTTGAGTCAAATCGGACTAATTCGGACAAGTTGATAGTATTTTTTTTTTAATTTTTAATATATTTATTTAAAAAGTTATATTTAAATAAAAAATATTCATAAATATATAATTGATGGATATGGTTGCCGAAGGCCCAAGATGAAAAGTTTATTGAAGGATTCAGTTTATAAAAAAAATGGAGGCATAGTTGGCCCATACGGCCCAAAATCGGTGGATAAATCTGTCAACCCTATTTGAGCGGTTTACTTCTTGAAAAAAGACGGAACTAACATTAACGATCGAAGTAATTTTCTTCTCTTATTTAGATCCAATGGTCTCAGGTACTAGTTGGAACTGCTAGTTGAACGACATCCTATCCACCCGATGATTTTTTAAGTGGTTGACAGAAAAAGTCAATTATATCGTAATTTTTATATAAACTCCTCATTTTCAACAGGAAAAAGGGAATGACACTCAATCAAATAAAAGACAAACTTAAAATGTTAAAAGCGCATACTATCTCTCACTAAAACGCTTATTAAAAAAGTGTATACCATAAATAAAACCTACTTTTACAAGCATTTATATATGCATTATCTCTTTTCTTTCCTCAAAAGAAGTTATTGAGTTGAGTATTGGAGGATATGTCGAGGGGTAAGTCCTGCCAATCCTTTGATCATACTTTGTTGTGTTGAACAGAATTCAGATTAAGAGCGTGTAGAGATCAGACCCGCTTTAGATCTATCAGATATTTTTTGGCTCTTTAATTTGTATAATAATTTAGATCCGAGGACGTATCATTGGTGTCGTTTGTGAAAAACGATTAAAAAGTCTGATTATTACACTCCTCTAAAGATCGACATTGTGAACATATGAGTACAAATTAGTGTACCAATCAAAGATGCCACCTCACGTGGCAACTGCCCTCCTATGGGCAGTCGGGTGGATGATCATCCCGACTCTTGTGTGCAAGTACTAGCGATGAGAATGGACAATATCTTCAAAGTTGTCTAGATAATTTGTATATGACTAGACGAGCGGTCAAAGGAGGCTCCATCTTCCACCTCCCAAACGGTGACTTCTAAGCGAAGGAAGAGGGGAAGGAAGTGTCTGACAGATAAGGGACGATAGCCTAAAGACCTCGAGACACAAGCTACCTCGAGCAACAAAGTCCCGACAGGCTTGGATGGTCATCTGAGTTACAAGACCGAGGAGGATAGTCCTGAGAGGCAAAATCCTTGTTATTCCTGTGACGATAGAGAACCCTCGTACCAAGTAGGAGTGTGCCCTCTAACGGTTGTGAGTCGCCCAGCCACTCAAGTCACACAAAACCCTTATGATTTGATAATTTTCCTCAATGAGAAGAGGACGGTAGCACCTCCTTAAATGGAGAAAAAAATTAAAAAAATATGGTGGCATGTTTTCAGAGGAGAAGTTGGAGGACGAACTGCTAACTTGCGGAGATCTCCATTCATTATAAAGATTTGAACCCATCCACTCCCTCATAAGTTCAAGATACCAGCTTTGGATCACTGCGATAGAAGTACTAATCCGATGGATTATCTCGACCATTTCTATATTCTGTTGAGCTTTCAAGGTTTGGATGAGGCAGCAATATGTATGTGTTTCCTTTGACTCTCAAAGGGGACGCCCGAGTATGGTTCTATCGATTTCAGCAAAACTCGATTCGAGCATTTTAGGATGTGGCTAATAGCTTCTTGTCCCAATTCATATTCAGTCGGAGGGAGAAGAAGCAATCATGACACCTTACTCTTATCAAGTAAGGGCCAAACCAAAATTTGAAAAAATTCCTAACTTAGTTCACAATCGAGACTTGAAAGATACTCAAGTTCACTGATGAGGTGAAACTAACTGATTTCATATCAGTTTTAAAACTTGGGGACTTCTTCAAACATTTGGCTCATAAGGACTCGCAGACCTTCAGAAAGATCGAGATCATTACTTGAGCCTACGTAATGGCCGAAGAGGCCAATGAGGCAAAACGGTCAAAATGTGTTGATTATTTTCGTCAGAGGATGGTGGATGGAAAGAGGAAGAATGGGGATTACATGGGCTCCCAAGGACAGAGGAAGTAGTAGAAGTCCGAGCCGACAACACAAAGGGAGTTCAGGTCTCTGAACTTGACTCCATTGAATGACTATCGCACCAATATCCTGATATAAATTCGGGATAAAAAATTATTCAAATGGTCGAAGGTATTGAAGAATCTATATAGAGGTGATCAGTCAAAGTATTGTTATTACTATCGGTGCGATGGCTATAGTATTAAAGACCGTCGAACGCTGCAGAAGGAGATTAAAGAGTTGATCCGAAAAGGATATCATACCCGTTTTTTATAAAGACCCAGACAGACCGTCGGAGGAGCAGACGGAGATGAACCTGAGTAGCCAAGAAAGTGAGTGGGGATGTAGGGGTCATAAACATGATTACGGTACAACTAGCACGGGACGACACCCTAGAGCACTCAAGGAGTGCCGTCGGCCACAAAAGTCAAGGGTAGGAATTATGAATGATGTCAGTAGTTTTAATAATGAAGATATGACTTATATAGTTTTCTCACATTTTGATCAATTGGTTATATCTGCACTCGTCTCTAATAGTAATGTAGACTATCAGTTAAAATGAATGTTTATTGATAATGAAAGTTTAAAAAATTTACGTTATCTTGATACTTATTTTAAATTACGAATAAAATGAAATCAGACGAAACTCACTAAGGGACCCCTATATGGAGTGGACAATGATCCAGCACCTATTCAAAGGGCCGTCTAATTTGAAGTTACACTAGGCACATATCCAAGGACATCCTCCAAGATTCTTTCTTGGCATTAAACCTTCCTTCGGTCTACAATGCTATCCTCGAACATTTCTATTTGACGGCTTTTAGAGCAATAATTCTGATCCCGCATTTGAAAATAAAATTTTTTACTTTGCACGGTGTAGGGGAGGTCCTTGATAACTAGATGACTGGGCAGACATGTTATTTATCCTAAATCACTCAAACACCGCCTGATCAACCAATAGAGGACCACAATTTCTAAGATGATACCACTTTGTTATAAGCCCAGTTTGGAGAATCTATATATTGGATTCCTTTAGACCCCAGTAATCTAGAAAAATACATTCTGATAGGAAGCTTTCTGCCATAACCACTTCGAAGCCAACTTATCAGTTTTCTCTCATAGAATTTTAACATTTTTGCCTGGATATCTAATGACATGTCTGAAATATCAATTGGAGTAATGGTCCATAAGTTGGGATTAGATCCCGATCATAAGCCTGTCTTGTAGAAATGAAGAAATTATTCGGTTAAAAAATTAGTTGCTATCCATGAGGAAGTGAAAAAATTGCTCGATATTGGATTCATCAGAGAGGTCTAATATTCAGATTGATTATCTAACGTGGTCATTGTCACGATCCAAGAATATAATATACGTAAGTCAAATATAAAATTAATAATAATATATTTCATAAACTATAAAAATTCAACTCGGGTGTGACAGTCCATACAAATATAGGACCCAAGATAACAAAATCCATATAAGACCTTATCGGATATAAATCCGAACAAATATAATATACGACTTACTATTTAAATATCTCTAGGGAGGTATACAACAACTATAATATTTCCCATACATGAGCCAAGGCCCTCATCTAGCCATAAACAATAACTATAACATACCCCCGAGATGAAAAACATAACCAATATAAATATCTCAACACACAGAAAGAGATATCCGTGCTAGATTACGTCCGAAATCCTACAAGCGTATCCATACTACTAGTTTAAAGGGATAAAATATAAAAATATGAATTGAGAGCTTAATAATTACTATCATCGTATAAAATAATGCACAAATTAGAGGAAGTGATATTATATAACAATCATGTAAAATAAAATATAATATCCGTAAAATTCCTAAAAATTGAGGATATGTCTCAAATTAAATCATCATCCGGATCTAAATTTCATATATCATATGCTAAATTTAAAGAAATCAAAACCAAAATAAATAATATAAAATATGTTCCAGGGTTTAACACATCAATATGTATGAGACATTCCTATCATCCATTCATGGGTCAAATGACTTAACTCAAATCAAAGTCCACGCAATTATATGCAAAAATATAAAGTATGCACACAATTAAAAAATAAAAGATAAATAATACCAACATGAGGAACGGTTACCATCATTCGGTAACCACGGCTATATCAGTTACCATTTAATCTAACAGCTCAAGGCTCGACTACGATTTAGGCAAACATCTCAAGGCCATCCATATACTCTATCTCCCATAGATTAGGAACTCGCTCAGTATGTTTTACTATCCACGATTTTGGATGCAATTTTAGTCATGATCCTGTAGTCACCCCACCCCCGATAGCATGCATGTGGACTGATACACGACCTGATTATGGTTTCACAATATATGAATACATAAATATACATATATACTGTCCGGGTGTCTAAAAATCCTCCAAATAATAAATATCCGTGTAAAATTAATGCACAATCAGTAAAATATACATGCATGTACTGAATAAGTAGATTTGAGTGTATAAAAATAATATATATGTTAGTAAAATCTCTAAATAGTAGCTAAAAATTATCAAACACGAGATCAGACCAAGGATAAGGCTTGAGATACTTGTCTGAACTTTATATTTCGCAGATCTGAAGAAAGGATATTCCAAATTATCTGAATCGGGCCTTTCTCTCTTTGCCAGACGCGACCCTTTCTCTGTCCTTTGCACCGCCCCCTGTTGCGCGAGCCACTGCCGTGCTGCCTTGCTTGCGACTGCCGCTGCCTCACCGGTGAGCCGCCACTGCCACCTTCTCTCGAGGTTGTCGTTGCCACCGACACCGCACGCCACTACCTATGCTCACCGCCAGCCACCCACGCGCCAATCTCCTCTCCCTTCTCCTCCTCTCTTCTCCTCCTCCTCTGCGCGCCGAAACTCTCCTCTCTCTTCCTTTCTCCCTTCTCTTCGTCTTCTCTTTCCTTTTCTCTCTCCCCGATCCCC
>JAOVVI020017580.1:0-10577 GCA_028571085.2 Nepenthes alata | reverse complement strand
CGAGCACCTCATCCTCGAACTTAATACCCATGCCATTCAGCCGGTCCACGCAGCCCTGAAACTCATTCAAGTGGTCGGCGACAGATGATCCGTCCTTGTACCGGATATGCACCAGTCGCATCAAGTGATAAATTTTATTATTGCCGGATTTGGAGGCAAAGAGCTTTTTCAGCTTCTCCCAGAGTGTCTTGGCATTCGTCTCTTTGCAAACGTGATTGTACACATTGTCATCCACGAACTGCCGTATAAAGCAGCACACTTGCTTGTGCTCCAGCGTCCATGCCTCGTTGACTGATAAAAAAGATCTAATTCGTTAACCGAATAACTGATAAAAAAGAGGAGCATTAACCGGATTCGTTGACCGTCCAGGTAAGAATCCAGATAACTATGCAGGAAGAGGAGCATTAACCAGATTTGTTGACCGTCTAGGTCAAAATCTGGAGAACTGGTGTGGATTCAATAGATGTGTTATCATGCCACCAGACTATCAGTCAGAAAGTTTGCCATGTGTCAACATATAGTAAATTTGTGTTCCTCGTAAATAATTTGCCAAAAGATCTGATTCCACAACGCCCTCTCTAAAATTGACACGTGCCCTCTCTAATGATGGGCACACCTTTTAGATGCGTTACCCTTCTCCAATGGCTACGTGTCTTTATATAATCTGTACATCCGTTTAAAATTTTCACACCTTCATTCTAAAAATTTCTAAGTCTTTGTCTTCCTTCTTACTCTCATTTCCATGGCTAATTCTATTTTTGAGATTGCCTCTGTGATTTCTACTAGTAAGGTGAGGGGGCTATACGTTTTGTATAACATCTTATAACAGCTAACATTCTTAATGCCCAACGAGCATGACAGGGCTTGCTTCCCTCTTGAGGGTTACATTGCTGTATACGAGGCCCACCTAAGGAGTGGGCTACGTCTCCCGGTTCCAGAGAAGATGCTTGCCATCTTTATAGTGCTCAGAGTATCCATCGAACAACTCCATACCAATGCTGTGGGATATCTCTGCTCGTTGTGCATCTTCCTCCGCCACCACTGACAGATGCTGACGGTGGAGGTTGTTAAGGTGATGCTTTGATTTACCTAGAGTGGGGACTAGATTTTCTTGTCCCGCAGAGAGCTTC
This sequence comes from Nepenthes alata, assembly GCA_028571085.2. NCBI lineage: Eukaryota > Viridiplantae > Streptophyta > Magnoliopsida > Caryophyllales > Nepenthaceae > Nepenthes > Nepenthes alata. The sequence continues at coordinate 9,447 of JAOVVI020017580.1, read as the reverse complement.
ACGTCAGTAGTCCATTTACGATTCCTCAAGAATTAGAAAGACCATTTTTTCTTTGTGCACGTTGATGATACATGGCCCTTGTCCCAAGATTGGGGCCATGTTCCCAATACTCTCACCAGAAAGCCCAAGCAGGAAGAGGTGGCTGCCGAGGAGCCACTATTGTGGCTAGTGAGGAGCCATCTCTCTGAGTTTAGGAGGAATCACCTGGTTTCCAGTGAGGAAGCCAGGAAGGCTCATTGGGGACCTCCTTCTTCGGTCTAGAAGATTAGACTTCCACCACTGGGGCCTCCCAACATAAGAGGAAAGCCAACACTATTGCCATTGATACGGTCAGTACACGTTTTGCCGGTGATACTCCCAGCAGTCCAAGACAAAAGAGGGTTGCGATAATAGAGCCTTCTTCTTCTTCTTGGTCCATAAAGCCGGACTATTTGACGGCCAAATGACTCACTGGAACTGGAGAGTGCTCCGGAGTAGAGGCTACTATGGAGGAGTCTGAGGCCATGCTATGAGATGCTACAAGTGGCGTTATCGCTATGCTATCGCAATCGAAGGACTTGGCAATGCAAGCCGCACCAATGGAGCCAGCAGTTTGGAGCCGGCTGCAGAGCTTCCTACTGAGCCAAAGGATCTAGCCATGGAGCCTTCTGAGGTTTCAAATAAGCCAGCCACCGAAGGGCTTTTTAAGGCAATTGACATCAGCAACAAGCTGGAAGAGGACATTATGGTTGAGGCTTCAGTGGAGAGTGCTCAGGAGGCTGCCGCTCCTAGTCCTCCGTTATCAGGCTTAAGGCCACAGGACAGACCAGCAAGGAGGAAATGAAGAGCTTGGCTGATAACTTTTTGAAAATTCCCCCCTCTTTTCTTCCTCTGCTGTTGTTACTTAACTTTTTAAATTTCTTATAGGAAAAAAAATATTGGACTCAGTGAGCAAAGGATTGCGCTTGTGGGAAGTCGTGGTCTTGGACTGTGAAGAAGATATCACTTGGCTTGACGAGGAGATGGACTTACGGATGACCCAACACCAAGAGGAGAAGGCTACTCTACAGTCTAAGTTGTCTGAATTTAAATTAAAAAAGTGAGAATGGAAGAGGAGGCTGCCCGGGTGGTGAGACACACTGATGGGCTGTTGGGACGGATAGCATCGTTGGAGAACAAGCTATCCACTTGCCTGTGCCCACAGGACGTTTCATAGGTGCTGTGGGCACAGCTCTAGAAAGGCATCAACATTAGTCACTATATTGTCCAACTAGTGTATCCCAATTTTTCCATCAGTATCGTAGACCAAGTGAACCGTACTGCCAAGCATTGAGAGAGTCTTGTGGACCAGTCTCGAGATGCACAAGGGCATCTTCCGCCTCTTCCTGGGAGCTCTACTCCTTAGCCGAGATATTGTACTTTTACTTTTTGTTGTGATTGTAAATGTACAACTGTTATCAACAAAATAACTATTTTACTAGACATGTTGTGTTCCATGATTTTACTTTCATTAGCTATTTACTTTTCGTACTAGCCAGTCAACTTGGTATACTGTGTATGAGTAGATCGGTCATCTCGTAACCTTTGAGATGAGAGTTGTGCTCTCAGATGGACCTATGTCCTTGAGGAGGCATCAGAGTGAATCCTAATGTCTATAAGGCCGATTTTATGCTCGAGCATGAGTTGAGGCTTGGGTGGCACTGCCCATGTATGATCTTTGGTGGCACATTTTTCGAAGGAGCATTTCACTCCTAATTTGTTGACCACTGTAGACTTATCACACTACCTCCTAATGTTGAAGGCTATCACGTGTGCTGTTTAAGCACCCTAAGGTTTAGAATCAAACCGCAAATGGGCCACTTGGAGGACAAATGTTTCATTCGACCACTTACGGGCTGCCCGGATGACTAGGTTTAATTCGATCGCTTATAAGCCGCCTGGATGACTACAATTTAATTCGACCGCTTACGGGCCACTTTGATGACCAGAATTTAATTGCGAATGGGTGAGAACCCATCCGACTTAGGGGTAGTTTAGGTTGTTTATTTCGTGTAACCCGTAAGTATTCAAATGGAAAAGAAAAAGAAATGAAAGAGAAATGCGGCACAATGCAAATGGAAAAAGAATTTTCTTTTATTAATGACAATATATGTTACAAGAATACTCATGTCACACAAATGACCTACCTGGGTCTTCACTCAAAGTAACTTTTAGGTGGACCGCATGCCATGTCAATGGGACCAACTTGCCATTTTGGGTTCGAAATTTATATACTCCATTTTGTAGAACGGTTGAGACTAGAAACGGGCCTTTTCAATTTGGGGAAAGCTTTTTTCGGTTGATAGTTTTCCCTGTAACCTCTATACTTCACAAGACCATGTCTCCAACTTTGCATTGCTTCACTTTCACTTTCTTGTTATAATAACGAGTGACTCATTACTGGTAGTTTATTGTCCGCATTTTGGCTACGTCGCGAGCTTCCTTTAAAAAGTTTAGGTGTTTCCTGATCTTCTGGGAGTTACCAAGTGGATCGAGGGTTTTGACCCTAAGACTTGGGAGCCCGATCTCAACCAAAATTATCATTTCAGTCTTGTAGCCAAAGTTACAGGGTGTCTCGCGAGTTGATTCCTTAGGAGAAGTCCGATACGATCATAGGATGAAAAGAAACTCGTCGACAGAGAAGCCCCCTACGTCCTTAGTTTGGTCTTCAAATCGTGGAGTAGCATATGGTTGGTGACTTCCACCTGTCTGTTTGCTTGGGAGTACGCCACTAGAGTGTGGACCGATCTGATGCATAGATTTGAGCAATACTGAAGCATTTTCTCGAGACTTGGGTTCCATTGTTGGTCACGAAGACTTCAAAAATGTCAAATCTACTCACTATGCTCTAGCGGAATATTCCAGTGCATTGTGCTCGGTGATCCTGGCAAGCGGGATGATTTTAACCCATTTCATGAAGTAGTCAATACTCACAATGATGAACTTTTTTTGCCCAGTCGTGATGACAAATGGGCCAAGACTATCGAGCTTCCATTGCACGAAAAGCCATGGAGTTTGGAGAGATCTCAGCTCCGCGAGCGGCTAGTAGTGAAGATTTCCATAGGTTGGCAATTCTCGCACTTCTTCACGAACTCTAGGGCGCCATTCCTCATTGTCGGTCAATAATATCCCAAGCATATGACTTTGAACGCTAGGTTCTTGCCGTCAATTTGCAATCTGCATATCTCGAGGTGAATTTCACTCAAGGCGTAGTCGGCCTCCTCAGGAGTAAGGCACCGGAGGTACGAATCGAGTAACTACGGCGATATAGCCATCCATCAACTATGGTGTATCAGCCGGTCATCTTCTTGATCTGCTTGGCTTCATCCGCATTGTTTGGCAGTTCTCCGTCCACCAGATACTTCCAGTAAGGTGTCATCCATTTTTCAACGTCATAGACTTGCATTGCTTCCTATTCCTCTGTCTTAAGACTGCTCAGGATTTCTCTCATGCCCCTCGAGTACTATTCTGGATTTTCGACCGCTGTTGTTTAAGCAAGTTAGTTGACATTCCAGTTCTCAGTTCTGGTGACATTGATCAGACTCAGCTTGTCAAATCTCTGGATGGCATCCTTTGCCATAGCCATGTTTTTGGCCAAGAGAGGGTTACACGGATCGAAACTCCCATTAATTTGGCTAATGACTAGCTCTGAATCACTGTAAATAGTCAGACACCTAACTAAGCACTGTTTTACTAGTCGTAATCTGGCTAATAGGGTTTCGTACTAGACAATGTTGTTGGTGGCTGAAAAATTAAGTTTAAGGGAGTACTTCTCCTTAAACCCATATGGGGTCCTCAGGACCAGTCCGGTACTGCTACATGAGTTTTTAGACAATCCATCTACATTGAGAACCCATTGTAGCTCTTCTTGGCAATACTCTGCATCCTCAGTGGGATGCTCATTGACAATTAGGGTCATGATCTCAACGATGAAGTCGGCCAGAGTATTTCCCTTGATGGATGGCCTAGGCCGAAATTTAATGTCAAACTCTTACAACTCAATAGCCCACTTAACCGGCCGTCCGAAAACATTGGATTTATGGAGGATGCTCTTCAGTGGCTGGTTAGTTGGAATGACCACACAATGAGCCTGAAAATAGGGTCTCAGCTTCTAGGCAGAGAAGACGAGTGCCAAAACAAGCTTCTTAATGCGTGGTAGTGTGTCTCTACACCGGTCAACGTCTTGCTCACATATTAGACCAGCCACTGAAAGTCAGAGTCTTGGCGTATGACTAAAGAGCTAATAGCCACCACTGACACTGCCAGGTAGGCGTACATCTCTTCTCCATCTATGGGTGACGTGAGTAACCGTAAACTAGTTAGGCACTACTGCTTCAACTCATCGAAGGATGTCTGGCACTCCGTAGTCCACTAGAAATCATTTTCTTTTGTCTCCCTCAGAGACTTGAAGAAAGGTTGGTACTTGTCTCCCAACTTTGTCAAGAAGTGAGACAGTGCTGCCAGTCATTCGATTAGCCTCTAAATATCTTTGATACTTCATGGCGAAGACATGTCTGTGAGGGCATTGATCTTTTGTGGGTTTGTTTTGATCCCTCACTGAGAGACGATAAAACCCAGGAACTTCCCTAAGGACACTCTGAAGATACACTTTGAAGGATTTAACTTCATCTGGTGTATACAGAGTACATCTAAGGACTCAACTAGATCACAAATATGGTCGCTGGTGGTCTTACTCTTAATGAGTATGTTGTCGATATACACCTTCATATTGCTGCCAATCTAGTTCTCGAACATTTTGTTCACGAGCATTTGATAAGTGGCGCATGCATTTTTCAAATCGAAAGGCATGAACTTATAGCGGTTGGTGCCTTAGTCAGTCATGAACGAGATGTGTTCCTCGTCCTCTAGACTCGTTCAGATCTAGTTGTAGTTTGGGTACGCATCCATGAAACTCAGCAGCTCGTGTCCAGAAGTCGAGTTCACCAACAAGTCAATCATGGGTAAAGGAACATTATCTTTTGGACAAGCTTTATTGACGTCAGTGAAATCGACATACATTTTTCATTTTTCATTGCTTTTCTTTACCGGGACGACATTAGAGAGCCAATCCGAGTATTGGACTTCTCTGATGAAACCGACGTCCAACAACTTCTTCACCTCTTCCAGGATGGCGACGAGCTTCTCCATGGAGTGGTTCCTCCACTTCTGCTTGACAGGCTAACGGTCGGGATCAAGGCCAAACTTGTAGATTATTACTTCGGCCAGAATCCTAGATATATCAGCAGGTGTCCACGCGAAGATATCAGTGTTCTTTCTCAAGAACTTTATCAACTCGTCATGCAGTGGTCCAACGAGTGAGCCCCCAATCTGTACGCACCTCTCTGGGTCCTTCGGATTCAGTGGCACTAGGTTGGTGGCATCGTCGGACTGCGCCTGCCGTAAGGTTATTTCGTCTGGATAGTCCGATTCTCCTACAATTCTTACGTCACCGCTTATAGCAATATGGGATATTTAACATGTCTGCCTAGTGACTTGGTCATCTAGTATTTCACCGACACCGCATGTTATTGGAAACTTCATTTTAAATACGATATCGAAGTGACAACTCAAAATACTGATAGGCACGGCCGGCCTAGGATAGCGTTGTATATAGAGGGCAGGTCAACGACCAAGAAGGTAAGTGTACGACTCGCCGTTCTAGAGTACGTGTCCATGATAACCCCCAACTATATCGTTCCTTAGATAGCCATTGGTTTGTTGTCTAGGCCATATAGTGGCCCTTCGACAGGTTTCAATTAATTTTTTTTAAGTCTAAATTTGAAAAAGGTATTGAGATAAAACAAATCATTTAAACTTTTATTATCAATGAAAACTCATTTCAGTTGGTAGTCCAAAGTACCGTCTGAAATGAGTGCAGATACAACAAGAGAATTAGCGTGTGGGAAAATTACATGATCCATATCACTATTACTAAAGCTAATGACATTCTCTTCCATTCGTCACTTCTTCCGCCATGCTTGCCACTCTTTGTGATCTACTTAAGTCTTGGCCAGTCGGGTTGTAATCATATTGACCACTCCGATCATGATTCGGTTCTGTAGCTGGGATGGCTCTAGTCCTTTCCCTCCTGAGGTACCGGAACTCTTCCAAGGGTTTCCGACAAACCTAGTAAGATGGCCCCTTCAGATGAGCTCCACAGTCTTCTGCTAGAGCATCTTATAGTTCTCTGTGGTGTTTCCCGGATATCGATGAAAATTGCAATACTTAATGGGATTTCCTTCTTCCATGTTCTTCAGTGGTTTGGGCAACTTGAGAAATTTCTCCCCACGTATATGCATGAGGACATTGAACCGTATGTCGGTAAGGAGAGTCAGGTTGATCAACTCATATTTCTTATGGTCCAGTGCTCCGATCCTGTGCTACTTCCTACGGGGATTGTCGCCGCCATCGTTCTTCCTCTTTTCCTTTGCTGGGAAAAAGTGAGGCTGGTCAATCCTCTCAAGACGCTTCACCTCATTGGCCTCTTTAGTCACTGCGTAGGGCCTGGCGATAAACTCTACTTTACGAAAGATTTGTGGGTTCTTTTGAGTCAAGTGCCTGAAGAAATCACCGTGTGTCAACGTGGAAATGAAACTGACGAGATTCATTTCCTCAGTGACCCTCGGAATCCTTCTAGCCTCTACTACAAAGTGTTATAGGAACTTCCTCGGGTTCTCTCCCCATCTCTACTTGATGTGGGAGAGATGTCACAGTTCCTTCTCTTCCCGACGATTGGTAGCATACTGAGTTAGGAAAAGATCAGTGAGTCCTCAGAAGATCCAGATCGAGTTCGATGGGAGCTGATGAAATTAGGTTCGAGCGTCTCCCTTCAAGGTGAAAGGAAAGCAACAACACATTGTCGAATCCTCCAAGCCCTGGAGACTCAGATGGGTGCAGAAGTTACTCAGGTGATCTATGGGATCAATGCTCCCATCGTAAGAATCCAGTGCTGGCATTTTAAACTTAGCTAGCAATGGACGATTCAAGATATCTGCCGTGAAGGGAGATCTCTCCAGATTAGTAGCGTGTTCGTCGTCATCTTTGAACACATTGTTCCAAATCTTCTCGACTTTTGCCTCCACTTGGGAAGCGTTCCCAGATCTCTTGAAGTTCAGGTAGGTTATCAATTCCATTCTTTCAGCAGTGCGACGTTTAGCCGGCTAGCTACTGCCGCTGGTAGATAGGATGATCATGGAGGCTCCCTCCTAAGCCTGAGGCCTGAGCTTTTCTTAGGAGTATTGAGGATTCCTCTACTCTGGACTCTCATCCGGAGTCCCACGACCTAAGCGTACCTTGAGCCTTGGATGGCTCTGGGCATTGGAGGCCTCCGGAGCACAAGAGTTGCCCGACCTCATTGTCTTCTTGGCCGACTTTTTCTTCCTCTGGCCTCTTCTCTAAGAGGCCAGAACGGGCACTGCGGAGGGAGGAGTCCCTTGCTTCTTCTTATCCTAGCGGATGCAGAGTATTTGGAGTATTCTAATCATATTACTCATCTGCTCCACCAAATTTTAGAAAAATGGTGTGGGTGCCCCTCCGACCAGGTTGCAAGCAGAGTGGTCCTGGTCATGGGAGCCAACATCTCTAGCGGAAGCGCTAGCTTGGGAATCGATGTTCACCATTCTGTCTGATGATACTGACTTTGAAGATGAAAGTTGTTGGCTTTTTGCCATCTCCTCACAAACGGCACCAATGATGCATCGTGAATCCAAATTTTAAACAGATTTAGGTCAAGTTTTTCGTCTGATTCCGGTTCCGTCCACTGAGTCTCAAATTGTACACACCATAACTTTAAACAAGAGGTCTGGTGATTGCGAAATGTGGTTCCATCGAAAATACTCCGATGCTCAAGTCAGTAAGCAGCCTCATGAGAATATGAGGAAGTAGAGAATGTAGTATGAATGCGGGGTGAGTTTTGTGGATGTGAGAATGCTCTCGTAGATAAAAAGGCTTTGGATGCTCGTGAGGAGTAGATTCTCTAAGTACTGAGTTCGTTGGAAACTAGTAGTAGAGAGAGAGCGTTGGGATGCTCGAGTGTCTGAGATCTTCTGAGAGTTTTGAGATTGCTTGAGAGTTTTTGTGGGTAAGAGAAGGCGTGTCTTTAAAAGGAGCTTTTATGGATTTTTATAGCCATGACCCTAGGCTACATTCCTTATGCAATGGGTTTGATGCCCGCACTCGGTTGGAGATCGTTGCCTTTCCTGCGTCAGTGTGAGCGTCTTTCTGGCTGTAACGGTCAAAACGGCTGATCTCATTTCTTCTCTGTTTTGTAACCGTTAGGATTTTTAACAAATCGCACGTGGATTCTGACGTCTTCCTCCCATGATGTGTTTTGATTCTAGAGGTGACCGTTATAGTGAAACTTACCTTCTCTGGAGAAGTGTGAAATAAAGGCAGACGACTGTTGTGGCTTGAAGATGGACACATTGACCAATCTAGACATGGGCCGCGTGTGTCCTTGGCCTCAACCGGTCTACTTTCTACTTTTTCAGTCAACGGAAGCGTCGATTGTTTCGAGCTCAAATGGGCCGTTCTGATTTTGGACCTCTGTCGGCCCACTTGCCTCTCGTCCGGTCAACGGTTGCGTTGACCGTCCAAATAAAAATGGGCCGCTAAGGACTTGGGACATTTTCTTTTTTATGAGCCAACCCGTTAGTGACGTCCCCATCAATAATATTGTTTATAACTTGAAAGATTGATAACTTCTAATTTAAATTATTATGATATATATAATATCTTTTTTAAATTAGAGGGTTGATATGATTTAGTATAGATTATTTATTATAATTATTATTATTAGAAATTTTATAATTTAAGCTGACCCATTCTCTTATAAAATTATGGCCCATTATGCAGTATATCCACACAAGAACCATAGAATTTTTTTATCTATATTTTTTTATAATTTTGTATAATATTAGAGCCTAATTTATTAAACATATTCAAATCTGTGTCACTCATTTAAATCCAGTCACTATTCTCATTCACGGGGTTCGAAGTACTGTCTGCTCATTGCTCACTCCAAGCTCGTCGCTTGTTGTCATAGCGCACATCGCCAATGCTGTGCACTTTCTTGTCTGGAGGTGACAAGGCAACACGCTGCGTTTTGGGTCGTCGTTCCTCGAAAACACGCCACTTCGACTTAGGACATGCAGATTGCCAAAACGAATTTCTAACACTTAGGCCATGTTTGGTTGTTGGAATAATATGAAAATAAGATGGTAATAAAATTTTTATTCCCAATGAATAGATATTTTTCCGTTTGGTAACAAATTTAATTGGGAATAAATAATTTCGAGGAATTTTTATTTCTACATGAAAGGTGGGAATAGCTATTCCAACTCCCACTATTATTATTATTATTATTAAATTTTATAATAATAATAATAATAATTATTATTATTATATTTTATAATTATTATTATTATATTT
>JAOVVI020017578.1:0-10578 GCA_028571085.2 Nepenthes alata | reverse complement strand
TCCGGCATGTTCATGTTGGGATGCATCTTACTGTCATTCGTTGAGGGTGACGGAGTTGTTGATCGTTTAGAACTGAGTCTTACATGCTTCTAAAACGTTGACCGAATTTGTTGATCGTCTTGGCCAAACTCCGAAGAACTCGTGGTAGTTGGAGAGACGTGCGACCAGTACCAGTCTGTCAATCAAAAAGGCGGCCACATATCTTCATGAGGTGAATTTAGAATCCCAGTAACTAATACGTCAAAGGATCTAATTTGACGGCACCCTTTTGGGAAATAACACGTGGCAGCCATGATGGGAAACATTTACAAGCCGATTTAGTGTGTTCACACTGGCCTTTACGTTGTCTGCCCGCTTCATTTTGAATTTTTTCACATTTTCTTCTGTTCCTTCGTTTTCCTTAATTTGAAAGAGAGAAAACCCTAGACGTCTTATTGATCATGGCCTCTGTGGCCGATATTGCTTCTATCCTCACAAAGAATGACGTGAAGTACAACATTTCAAAGGAGATTGCCTTCTGTGTTCTTGGGAAGGAGGATAGGGCGTTCCTGCCGCATGAGGGCTTTGTGACCATCTACGAGGGCCATTTGAGGAGTGGGCTTCGTCTTCCAATCCTTGATGAGCCGATGTCGATCTTTCGGGCACTTCGAGTCCCGATAGCACAATTTCATATAAATGTGATTCGATACTTATACACTTCCTGTATTTTTCTTCGTCAGCACTCGAGGTGGCTTACGACGTTGATTGTTAGAGGGCTCTTTAAGCTCAACCAGGGAGCGGAGTGGATCTCTCTGGTCCCACGCGCCGGCCTTCGGTTAAGCACTGCTATATACAACTCTCTAAAGAATTAAAAGAATCGGTTCTTTTTCATTTGCGTGAGTTAGTCTTGGCCGCTAGCCAAGGAGTGGGGCAAGAAGCCCGATGTGTATACGGGGCACCTTCTAAGGTAGAGATAGCGTCCTTGTCATGGTTGGTCAACCTTGTTCAGAGCTATATTAGGGATTTTCGGAGAGACTACTTGGTCTCCCCTGCTGAGTCTAAGAAGGCCAAGTGGGGGCTTCCTTCTCCCGTCCAGAAGTTCAAGGTTCCTTCGCCAGAGGCTCTACGGGGGAAGAAGAGGACCATAGCCACGCTTATAGGTCATCATTCTCTTGATACAGTTTCCAGTTGTCTGAAGCAAAAGAAGGCAGCCACGGTGGCGCCTTCTTCGTCATCTTTTGGGCTAGATTACGTGGCCGTTGGGCGCCTGACAGGGGTAGGCGACGCCTCCGGGATTGAAGTAGAGTTGGCTTTAGGGGCTTATGATGCCATGCTGAGCACTAGGGCGAGCTGCGTTGTTGGGGTTGACGTCAGATCCTCAACCTGAGCCGGAGGAGATGACTCTCAACCCGTTTACTGAGACGTGCCTACTGGTGTGCCACGAGCTGAGCCGCAGGAGCCATCTATTGGGTCTCCAGTTGTAAGGCTGCAGACTACGTAGCAGGAGATGGTTTGGAGCCTCCTACCGTGCCCAAGGAGTCGGTGGGGACGAAGGATATTTTGGAGGAGCTACTGAAGGAGCTCGCGGTGGAGGTCACTGTCATCCCTGCCCAAGAGGGGTCTGCTTCTAATCCACCGCCTCTGGTGCCAAATCTACTCGTCAGACCGAATAGGCCAGTGCGAAGGGTCTGGTAGGTATACTTTCTGTTACTTGCATTGTCTTTAACTTTGTCGTCACTGACCCCCCTTTTTTGAGAGCTGATAAAGTCGTAGGCGTAGTTGTTAAGGCACTCGAGAAGAGAGATAAGGTGATCTCCGATAGGGATACGATGATTGTCTGGCTTGATTCGAAGTCGGAGGCTTTAAGAGCAGAGCATCAGAAGGATGATGTTGCCTTGGAGTCTGTCATGGCTGGCTTGGAGGCGGAGAACACTAACTTGAAAGGTGAGGTTGCTAGCTTGAAAGAGGAGGTGGCTAGTTTGAAAGAAGCCATGGTGGCCGGCCTGGTGGAGGAGAGCGATAGTTTGAAGGAGGAGAATACCCTCTTGAAGGAGGAAAATGAACGGGTTAAGAGGCATCTCGACCAACATCGGGGAAGACGTGTAACATCCCCGGCGCACCCGCATGTAGATATTATTCGCTTTGACCTGGGAGAATTTTGCGGTGTCTCCAGCCTACAGGCTGAGGCTAGGGAGAACTTCACGGCGTCCTCAGCCTACAGGCCTCACGGTTTTATTCATGGCAGACGGAGTCCACCGCCCTCAAAACGCGTCTACAAGAGGGGAGGTGTCCACGCTCTTATTAGGACGCTTCGTTTCCCTCCCCCAATCCAATGTGGGACACTACAATCTACCCCTTGGAGGCCCAGCGTCCTCGCTGGCACACTGAACCGGGTTCCGGCTCTGATACCATTTATAACGTCCCCGGTGTACCCGCATGTAGATATTTTCTGCTTTGACTTGGGAGAACTTTGCGGCGTCTCCAGCCTACAGGCTGCGGCATGGGAGAACTTCACGGCGTCCCCAGCCTACAGGCCACACGGTTTTACTCCTGACAGACGACGTCCACCGCCCCCAAAACGCGTCTATAAGGGGGGAAGTGTCCACTCTCTTATAATGACGCTTCGTTCCCCTCCCCCAATCCAATGTGGGACACTACAAGACGACTACTCTGGAGAATGATTTGATCTTCCGCATACGCCCTCACGTGGTCATGGATATGAAGCTGTCGCGTTTATGGGAGTGGATCAACATCAGTCGGCATATTGTGCGGCTGGTTGATCATGACTTTCCAATGGATCTTATTAACTTATCAAACCGGTCTGTTCAACGTCGTGAGAGCCACCTTGGCGAGCCACGGAGTAGTCAAGGGCCACCACCGCCTCCTTAGTTTTTGGTGACTTTAGTTCTTCTCTTTTTTTTGTATAGTGATGTAAATGTACGTTACCATAAGAATAATATGAGATTTTTCGTGTATATCGCATGCCTTTGCTTTTTATGACTGTCTTTACCTTATATTTGCCGGTGTACTGGGTGGCCAAGTCGGTACACTTCTTACGAGTTAGCCGTCCGCATTATTTTTGGCATTTATAGTGCTTCCTAAAGGAGTGGAGTAACTGGGGTGTTTTCAAGACTGTCATTTGCGTTAAACCGGTCTAGTACTCGCTCATGAGTAAGGCTTGGTGGCGCTACCCAAGTGTAGATTTGGGGGGACAATTTTCGAGGAGTACTTTATTCCTGTCGACCATCGTTGACTGATCACGCTATCTCCTTATGAATGAGGTTGTTGTGTGTGCTACGCTAGCCCCATAAGATTTTTGACAGCGAATAGGCCACTTGGATGACCAAGATTTAGATACGACCACTTATGGGCTGCATGGATGATTAGGGTTTAACTTCGACCAGCTATGGGCCGCTCGAATGACAGAGGTTTATATACGACCACTTACAGGCCGCTTGGATGAGTAGGGTTTAAGTTCGACCGCCTATGCGCGGCATGGATGACTAGGGTTTAGTAACGAGATAGTAAAAATTCGCCTGACTTAGGGGTAGTGTAGGTCTTTTAGACCTATTATAAGAAGAATATACATACATATAATACAAAGAAGAAAACGAATACAATGTGCTAAAGGAAAATACTTATTTTATTAATTAAAAATTACATACAAATGATTACATATCAATATGCAGACTACCTACCTGGGCCCTTATTAGAAGTACTGTTTGAGGTGGATCGCGTTCCATGTTCGTGGGATCAACTTTTCATCCTGATTTCGGAGCTTGTATCACCTGTTTTGCAGGACGACGGAGACTAGGAAAGACCCTTCCCGGTTCGGGGAGAGATTATTTTGGCCGGGTATCTTACCTATGGCCTCGATACTTCACAAGATCAAATCTCCAATGTCAAACTGTCGCGCTTTTACCTTCTAATTGTAATTGCAGGCGATTCGGTGTTGGTAGGCCGCTGTCTGCATTCTGGCGGCGCCAAGAGCTTCTTTTAACAAGTCTAGGTGTTTCCAAATTTTTTGAGAGTTACATTACAAGTCGAAAGATTCTACCCTAAGACTTGAAAACCCGATTTCAATAGGGATCACTATTCAGTCCCGTAGCAGAAGCTGATGGGCGTCTCACAAGTTTGCTCCTTTGAAGTTGTCCGGTATGACCAAAGTACTGAAGGGAGCTCATCTACGTAGGATCCCCCTGCAAACTCCAGCTTGGTCTTAAGTCCGTGGAGTAGCGTTTGGGTTGTGATTTCTACCTGTCCATCCGTTTGAGGGTATGCCACTGAAGTGTGGACCAATCTAACACAAAGGTTGGTGCAATACTTAGTGAAGCACTTTTTCGAAAGTTATAACCCGTTGTCAGTGACTATGACTTCCGGAACATCAAATCTGCTGACGATATTCTGATGAACAAACTCAGGAGTATTGTACTCTATCATCTTAGCAAGCAAAATGGCCTCGACCCACTTGGTGATGTAGTCGGTACCTGCTATGATGAAATTTCCTTGCCCCGTTGCGATAAAAAATGGGCCGTGAATGTCGAGCCCCACTGCGCAAAGGGTCGAGGCACCTAGAGGGATTTTAGCTCTGTGGATGGCTGGTAGTAAAGGTTGTCGTGACGTTGGCAGCTCCTGCACTTCTTTACGAATTTGAGCGCATCCTTTTTCATTGACGGTCAATAATAGTCTTGTCACATGATTTTGAATGCCAGGGTTTTGCCGCCAATGTGTAATCAACAAATCCCAATGTGCACTTTGCCTAAGGCGTAATCAGCTTCCTCGGGGTTAGGCACCGGAGGTACGAAGTCGAGTAATCACGGTGATACAACCATCCGTCAATTACAGTATACCAACCGGTCGTCTTCTTGATCCGCTTGGCCTTCTCTGTGTCTTATGGCAGTGCTCCCTTGGTCATATAACTTAGGCATGGCGTTGTACAATTTTTCATCTCAAAGACTTGCATTGCTTGCTATTTCTCTATGTTGGGAGTGTTCAGAGCTTTCCTCATATCCCTTGAGTACTGCTCTGAATTTTCGGCCGCCGTTGCTCTAATTGGCTCGTCGACCATCCAGTTTTCAGTTCTGGAAACATGGACCATGGTTAACTTATCAAAATTCTGGGCGGCCTCCCTTACCTTGGTCAAGAACTTGGCCAAGTGTGGATTGCTCGCCACGAAACTTATGTTAACTTGGTTGATGATTAGCTCAGAGTCACTATAAATAGCCAGTCGTTTGGTTGAGCATTTTTTGGTCAATCTTAACCCGGCTAATAGGGTTTCATACTCGACTACGTTGTTGGTGGCCGAAAAGTTGAGTCTAAAGGAGTACTTCACCTCAAATCCGTCAGGAGTCCAGATGACCACCTCGACACCGCTGCCTGTGTCCGTAGACAATCTGTCTACGTGGAGTATCCATTCTGATACTCCCTCATGCTGTTCTGCATTCTCCGGGGGCTATTCTTCAAGAATTGAGGTTGTGGTCTCGACGATGAAATCAACCGTGACTGCACTTTTATGATAGGTCTAGACCGGAACTAGATGTCGAACTCGCCCAATTCGATAGCCCATTTTATCTGCCACCGAGAAACGTCAAATTTCTAGAGAATGCTCTTCACAAGCTCGTCAGTGAAAACGATCACGCGGTGTGCCTGAAAGTAGGGCCTTAGTTTTTGTGTAGAGAATACTAGAATTAAGGCTTACTTTTCCGTGCGTGGGTAGCGCGTCTCTAGGTCGGTAAATGTTTTGTTCACGTAGTAGACCGGTCGTTGAGTGTCGACGTCCTGGCATACGATGACGGAGTTGAGGGACACCTCTGACACCGCAAGGTAGAGGTACAACTCCTCTCCATCCTTAGGTGACGTTTGCAATGGCAGGCTAGCCGGATATTGTCTCAACTTATTGAACGCTGCGTGACAATCTACCATCCATTGAAATCCGTTTGATTTTGTCCCCCTTAGAGCTTTGAAGAATAGCTGATACTTGTCACCATACTTCGCTAAGCAATGGGACAAGGCTGCCAGTCGTCCGATCAGTCGTTGTACATCCTTGATGCTTCGAGGGGGAGCCATGTCCGCGATGACCTTGATCTTTTCTGGGTTTGCCTCGATCCCTCATTGGGAGACGATGAAACCCACGAATTTTTTCGAAGCCACCTCGAAGACACACTTGGCCGGATTCAGTTTCGTTTGATGTCCACGGAGCACTTCAAATGACTCTGGCAGATCGCGAATATGGTCATTGACGGTTCTACTTTTGACGAGCATGTCGTCGACGTAAACCTCCATATTGCAACCGATCTGTTTCTCAAACATTTTATTTACCAGCCGTTGGTTGGTAACTCCTGCGTTCTTCAAACCGAATGGCATTACCTTATAGCAATAAGTGCCTTGGTTCGTCATGAACCGGGTGTGCTCCTCGTCCTCTAGGCTCATTCGGATCTAGTTATAGCCCAATTACGTGTTCATGAAGCTCAACAGCTCATATCCAGACGTCGAGTCCACCAATAGGTCGATCTTGGGTAAAGGAAAGTTATCCTTCAGGTAGGCTTTATTAACGTCTGTAAAATTGACACACATTCGCCATTTTCTATTACTCTTTTTTATCATGACGACGTTCGAGAGCCAATCGGGGTACTTAATTTCTCTGATAAAATCGGCGTCAAGCCGTTTCCTTACTTCATTCCAGATGGCGATCAACTTTTTTACAGAGTAGTTTCTCCACTTCTGCCTGACGGATTTTCAGTCAGGATCGAGGCCCAACTTGTGGACCATTACCCCAGCCAGAATCCCAGGCATGTCAGCGGTAGCCTATGCGAAGACGTTAACATTCCGTTGTAGGAACGCGATCAGCTTGTCGCGCAGTGTACCAGTGAGTGAGCCGTTAATCTGCACGCATTTGTTTGAATCCTTCAGGTTTAGTGGGACCAGGTTGATTGCCTCACCGGACTGCACCTGCTGTATGGTAGTTTCGTCTCGATGGTCGAGTTCTTCCACCGTTTTAGTGCTGCCGCTAGGAGTAATTTGGGACATGTAACATGTCCGCCCTGTGGCTTGGTCACCCAACACTTCACCCACATCGTATGGCGTTGAAAATTTTATTTTGTGTTTCGGTATTGAGGTGATGGCCCCGAATACCGTTAGGCACGATCAGCCATGTATGGCGTTGTATGACCTGCCGTCTTCCGATATGTGCCTAAGGTGACTTCTAATTGGATCGTCCTTTGGACAGGCACTGGTTTGTTGTCAAGGCCGTACAACGGGCATTCGGAAAGTTTTAATTGATTTTTTTAAACCAAGTTCAAAAAACGCATCGAGGTAGAGTAAATCACGAGAACTTCCATTGACAATGAATACTTGTTTCAGTTAGTAGTCGACGCCACCGTCTAAAAAGAGTGTGGATACAATAAGGGGATCCGCATGGGGAGAAGTTACATGTGCAAAGTCGCTGTTACTAAAACTAATGACATTATCCGCAGTGCGCTACTTCTTCCTCCTAGTCTGCTGCTCTTTATCATCCACCAGGTTCTTGGTCGGTTGGGTGGTGATCAGGTTGACCACTCCTACCGTATCCCGATTTCGTGGAGGGGAAGGCTCCAGTCCATCTCTGCCTGTAGTGCCAGAGCTCTAACTAGGGCCCTGCAATCTTCTGCTTGAGGGTCTTGGAGTCATCTGTGGAGTGTCCGAAATATCGATGAAAATCGTAATACTTTGCCGAATTTCTCCCTCCGCCTTCTTAAGTGGTTTTGGCCACTTAAGGAACTTCTTCCCATGGATCTGCTTGAGGATGTTCGAACTCGTATCAGTCGAGGACGTTAGGCTGATGGGCCCGTAGTTCTTGCGCTGTGGTGATCCGATCCTGTGGTGCTTTCGGCGGGAGTGATTGCCACTGTTGAACTTGCTCTTTTCCTCTCCGAGGAACGAGCGAGACTGTTCGGTCCGTTCTGGATGTTTAGCCTCACTGGCCTCTTCTGCCGCCGCGTAAGCTCGTGTGATAGATTTCGCCTCCCGGAAGGTCTGCGGGGTCGTGTGCGCCATGTGCTTAAAGAAATTTTCGTACGTTAGTGCAGAGATGAAGCCGCCCAGCTTCATTTCCTCTGTGAGCCTGGGAACTCGCCTGGCTTCCGCAATGAAGCGATCCAGAAACTTCTGTGAATTTTCTCCCTACTTTTGCTTTATGTGGTTTAGGTGCCACGACTATTTGTTCTCTCGGCGATTGGAAGCGTATTGGGCCAAAAGGAGGCCATTCAGCTCCCTGAAGCTTTCGATCGAGCCTGAAGGGAGGATGGACCTTCACGGGCTTGGGCAGTCTTTCTTATTGGGCCAACTCATTATAGGCATACCCAAGAATATATTAGATAATTATTTTTTTAATTAATTAAAAATTATTTTATAGACGTTATAATTTATAAATAAAAATAAGATATTGCAAATATTTTATCAGGTCTTACACATCCCACAGAATTGGCGAAAGGACAATCAAAATTCAGCTTTCATTGCGTCAATATGAATGCTTTTGTCTGAGACTTATCTTCAATCAGTAGGATGAAAAGTTTGCCAATATAAAAAATCCAGATTGGGCCAATAACATGCTCGTAAGGACAGACCGGTGGCCGGTCAAATATTTGGTGGCGAAATTTTCAATTGAAATAGACCGTATAATTGTAAAAGACAAATGTTCAATCCCTCTGTCTCTTTAAAATATCACACCTGTACGGTAGGGAAGGTCCCAACACAACAGGCCAGGTTGAATTCATTGGCAGCTCAAAGCCAATCAGTTTGATTCGTATGGAATTTATTGAGGAAAATGTTCTCAAATGATGCAAAAGAGTTGAAATTAGAAACTTGGTCAAGTTTTGTTAATAACTTTAAATAAAAAAGCATTAATATGTCAAAAATCAACCATTTTTTTTTTCTTTTGCCTTTTACTTTTGTGAGATATGTAACAACTTATAAGCACAATTAATTTTTGGGATATTTTAACAGCATCTTCTAAACACTATCAAAATATTTTAATTAATGATTACACGTTATAGTTATCACAGTAGATTTGCAGCTGTATGCAAATATTAAATAAATAAAATATCACTTTAGAATTATTGTTCCAAAATTTCTAAATAGTTTATGCTATAACATTACTATATAAATATTATATTCATGTTGTTTAGTGGCCCATGTCCAGGCCCATGAAAGGTTTAGAGGCCCATGAAAAGGATGACAAAGCCCGTGTACGATGACGAGCCCAGCCCAACTGCGCTGGAAGCATACGCAGTGCCACGCTGGCAGAGGGCGACGAAAATTCTACAGCGCATTAATGCGCTGCTGGAAAACCGATAAAAAGGCGAAAAGGCTAGCCAATGGAAAAGAAACTGGCGCAGCGCCAACGGCTCACGCAGCCACCTGCAGGCGGCCAGACAGTCCTTGCTCAGAGGGATACCAGGCATGGCCGACAGCGCCCAAAAGCTCGCCAACGACGGCGAAAAGTCATCTGACATGACCGGCGGTCAGCGATAGCGACCAGCGGCCAAGAAGCCCTAGTAACGGGCATTCTGACGCCCAGAGTCCGAAAGGGAGGAGCCTATAAGAGCTCCCACTCCCCACAGAGAGAGGAGCCGATTTTTGAACTCCGAGCTTCCCTCCTCTAAAACTCGATCGCAAGAAAGAACAGAGCTGAGACCGAGAACGCACTCACTGCCTTCTATCACAAGCTGGCTCACGATCGCAATCCCTACGTCTATTCTGACCAAGGAAAAGTTAGCCACCCGTTGCGGTGCATCAAGAATGCCACGCCTTCCACAACCTTCTCATTGTATTCTCCATACCATTACTCACGCATCCATCACGCTTCTACAGCATTTATCCTCGCACCACTCATAGCATGCGTCATTTTCGTTTATTGTGGGAATTTGCTGACTTAAGCGTCGGAGCATCCTCAGTGAGAGAAATCCCGTCGGACCCCTGACCTCTTATTTGTTGTTTGTGTTGTGCAGGTTCAGGTTCAAGACTATGGAGACCGGACCTTCGCCTGACTCCACCGCGTGCTCAGGAAACCGAAGGCTCTCTAATCCGTACGGCAACCGCAGACCAGAGACGCAACATATTATATTCATGTTGTTTTGTTAATTACTTTGTCATGAATTATGTGGGATTACTCAATTATTAGTTTAAAAAGGTAGTAAATGTGTTGTTTGAAGTGGAAGGTGCTAAACACCACTATTTGTCCACACTAAAAAAATAACGATTACTGAAAATGTATATATAGAGTATGCTTTAAAGGTTGACCACTTTGTCAATTAAAACAGTATATGAATTAGGTTTATAAAATAAATTTTAAATGGAATAAAAAAGACATATACAATATAATTATAATCATGAAATACGATTCTAATTAAAATGCATATATTTGTTTCATGCAATGTGAAAATGGTAAGGAGATATATTTCATACCCAATAGGGGCTCGTTTTTAATATAGATAAGATAATTTTATGAAGTATTTATCTTTTTTAAAGTAGCAAGTAAATTATTTTTAAATTTATTGAACTTATTATTCAATTGGGGTTAAATAAGGCTGGAAGTTTAAAATTTATGAATCGGGATCCTGATAC
>JAOVVI020017577.1:0-10578 GCA_028571085.2 Nepenthes alata | reverse complement strand
TCTTTAAATTGTAGTTATTAATTTATCAACCAACTGTCCTAATTAAATATAGTTTGAAATTTTCCTACCCATTTAAAAAAAATATATTTTTAGAATATACGTTTTATTATACATATCTGTAATTAGAATCGATCTGATCTTTACAGTGATATAAAAGTGAGGTAGACCCAAAGTTAGATATTTATTTCTTTCACATCATGATAGAATGTACCACATGAAAATAATTCTTAGAAAATTCTCGCCCAATACACGTGTCATGGTAATCTTCCAGATTATTATATTGTTATAATATAATAACAAGAAGATAGGGGAGGACTTCAAGGCTCTTGAGGATCCTGCTCCCCGTACGAGGGAAGCAAGCCCATGTTCCACGCGTCCAGGCAGTTGGATTCCATCCTCAACCAAATCCGACCCTTCGAATTGATTCACATTTTTAAAAAATAATAATAAAATATAATAAATTTAAACGGTTGGATTTGATTGAGCTCAGAATCTGACTGCCAAGACAGAAGAAGCCAGGACCTACTTCACCCGTATGCGAAGCAGGCTCTCCGTTCCCAAATTTCTAGTAATTAGAGTGTTCAGAATGATGGTACAAGTATACATGATTGAAAACTTTCTAACAGAAAATTTGATGGATCTCACAAGGAGTATGTATTTATCGGGCAAGTGTTGCAATTGTTGCATGCTAGAGCTGGTTGTGGGCATGATATTTGTACGAGTAATAAGTAGGCCGACAAGAACGTTGTAATATCTTTTTAGAAGCACCTATTGTTCAATGTGCTAATGTAGAATTGTGTAGACTTGTGGTTCGGCCAAAAGTCGACCCTTTTTTCGGCAACAAATAAATATTTTTGTAGCAAGTAATTATTATCCTTATGGAATTTAACATGAATTAAAATCTAAACTTTGTTATTGATTAAAATAGGTAGCTTTTGATTCATTAGTCATTTAAGATGAAGCTGTTAGAATTGTCACACATCATTTGATCTATATTTAGTATGTTGTTCAGATTTTAAATACTGTGATCCTATATAAGCTCATTATTTTTTTAGAAAAATTATTTTTTTAATTAACTTTGATGGGTCCAGTACTAAGGGTCGACTTGGAGTTCAAAGTGAAGCAAAGATGCCTATCAAAAACTTTTCCAAAGCCCATCACAAGGTTGTGAGTGACTGTTGAGAGCTCCTTGCATTTGGAGAACTGCATGGACTAGAGGGGGTTCCACGTAACCCAAAGCTTGATTGGCCTGGTTCGGATCAACCCAACAAAACCAATTCCAAAGTGGGCCTGCTAATGCAGCCCATCAGCTTCCCATTTCAGAAGACGACGCATAGCAGACCTACCAGTATGGTGCTTCTTGTGTGGGAATCATGGGGGGTAGCACGCGTAAGAGGAAGGGGATGGTCCCTTTTTGTAGAACACGCAGAGATCTTAACGCAGAAGGGGGAGTAGGACACTTCGCCAGAGGAAAGGAAAACAAATGTTTACCTTCTAGGGAGAGCGAGGGAGCCCCAGTAGCTTTTCCCTCAAATCAAAACGAACCAGAGCCCAAAGCTTTCCCAAAAATGGCGCCCAAAACTCTCACTGAAGCTCTCCAAAAATGGCACCGCGATGCTTTATTCCAACTCTCATTGAAGTAGAGCCCAAAGCTTCCCAAAAATGGTTCCCAAAGCATGATGAAGCCCTCAACAATGGAACCCAGTGCTCCCATATGCCCTCAACAAAACATAGCACGACGGAGCCCATAACAATGGCACCCAATTGCTCTTTCCCAAATCAGCACGGAAGCGGAGCATGGAGCTTCACCCAACTGTTCTTCCCCAAACCAGAGCGAGAGCAAAGCACAAGGTTCCAAAAATGGCACTTGGAGCTCTCGGATAAGCTCCCCAAAAATGGAACACCGCTGCCCTATTATCGCTCAGAGCTAAACAAAATGTGCAACCTCTGCGTCTCCCTCTCTTTCTCTCTCATTGAGCTTATAACATTGCCTCCAACTTCTAGAGCAACCATCCAACTCCACACTCACGATTGTGGATGTGCGGCATCCTCTCCTAGGTCTTCACTATCGAGACAGCGAGGGCACCCTGGGAAGCTAGGCACAGCATGCCCCCCTGCTTGCAGTCGAGAGGGGGTTGAATGGGCATGATGTCTCCCGCGTGGGTAAGCTCACCATTGCTCCCCCACCATAGGGAGTTCATGGGAAAGGCAAAGCTAATCGATCCTGCTGTGAGTTCCTTCATCTAAACGTTGTCGATCAGTCGGGCACATCTTTAAACTGTCCAGAATTGGCTGCACTACTAAGATACCCCTCAACCGGGAACACTTCTAAGACGCTTCTCAACCGAGCACACCTCTGAAATTCCTTTCAATCAAATGTACCTCCGAGACGCCATTCAACCGAGTGCACCTCTGCGACATTTCTCAGCCGAGCACACCACTAAGATGTCCCTAAACCGGATGCACCCCTACTACGCCTCTCAGTTGTGCGTACTACAAAGACACCCCTTAATCGGGCACACTTCTAATATATTTCTTAATCCGGTGCACCTCCAAAATGCTCATTATCAGGGTGCATCTCGAAGACTCCTCTTAGTCAAGTGCACCTCCAAAATGCCACTCAATCTGATACACTGTCAAGACACCCCTTAATCAGGCACACCTTTAAGATGCTCATTAGTCGGGCGCACCATTAAATCACTACTCTGTCAAAGACACCTCTAAGCTGCTCTCTGTCAAGTGCAAGCGAACAATTAATCTTCCATTACATGCACCAAAGTATCCTTTCAACTTATACTTATATCTTTCTATTTTCTTATAAATATTTTTTGCTTCAGCGCCAGAGGATAAATTAAGTAGTGAATCATACCAATTATTTAAACTTTTATTTTTCGTTGTGGTGTGCATGACCCAAATTACCAGTCAACGGAGATTGGACTCGCATTCGTTCAACCGAACGTGGAAGATTAGATAGCTTCTTAATTCGTACAATAACCCAGATCTGAAAATATATCAAACTCGATCTTTGATAAAAAGAATAATATTTATATAATTAACAAATTAAATATCTTCTTTATCATATAAATAATAAGATTATCGGTTGTGATTGTGTAGCTAAAAGAAGTAGTTTTTTTACTAGGATAATTTTTCTAAATTAAAATTTAACGATGTTTTTATAACTTTCTCAATTACTTTTTTCCACTTTAAAATAGTCTTTTTGAAAAAACTAAAAATCAATTTCTTCATAAATAATTTCTATGACTCTTCTAAAGAGAAGGAGATACTGACAAAAGTAAATAAATTGATTCTAAATTATTCGAGAAAAGAACACTAAGTATAAATTCTTATATGTAATGATACCTAATTTTATATTTTAACTTATAAAATAATATAATAACTCGATATCTAATAAAATTATTTTATGTCATAAGATTTTAGGTATTAAAAAATAAATAAAAGGGGATGATTTTTTACCCCAACACTTGAGAAGACCGCTCAATATTGTTGATTTCCCATGAGTTAGTGGCCAACAAAATCATTCATGAGGATCCTTATTGGTGCCGAAATTGTTGAACTTAATGGAGACTGTCACGATTTTTGACCGTAAATATATTATTTAATTAAGCCTAATCTTATAATGACTATAACTAGTCAAATTTCATCATGATATAAGTAATTAGGGCACAGAAAATAGACTTTAGTTTCTATATATTTAGGGCACCCATCCTATGGGTTTGAAGGGTTGTTGAATCAATTCCCCTTTTTATCAATAGTTTAATTTTAATTAAAAGGTTGACAATTTTTAAATTTTTTTCAAAATAAACAATTTTACATTTCTTTAAAAAATAAAAAATAAAAAACTTTTAACTATCCAAATAAAATGGGATGACCAATAGAGAGGGGTTGATTCAACTTCTCTTCAGGACAGGTCAGCTCCCTAGTTACTTGCCCTACTTATAATAACTAATGCTACATTTAATATTTTCTATATTTCTCATAATGCTTTTACATGACCCATTACTATATCTTTTTTTTAATAGTTAACAGATATTTTGGATTCATGTTGTATAGAAAAATTAAATATTCGTGACAATACAATAATTGAAACTATTATATTAGCTAAGCATCGGCTAGATGGATTAAAAAGAGTAAAATGGGTTGCCTCTAAACTTGTTGTATCAGCCACGCTATACTTTGCCTTATAAGACTGTAATAAAATTTCATTGTGATAATTTCAAATGTCATAGAGTACTTATAGTTATATAGATTTTATTTTTAAATTTTATGCAAATTAGTTACATACCAAAAAATCCAAACATTTAAGAATAAAGGTTCTCTTAGACCAAGATTCTATATTTTTAAAAATTAATTATATATTTTTTGGAAAAAGTTAAATCTCATTAATGTGCCTCTTTGTTGCAGCCCGTATCCTAAATTCACCAACTTTTAAGGAGTTGTAAATCAATTTTGCTTTACTATATAGCATATTAATTTCTTCTAAAGTTAGGGGAAAAATTAATTACCAATAATATACTAGCTTTATTATATAGCTAGAAAATCAACTAATATATTGCTCTCCTGATATTCAAACTCAACGCGTCACACCCAACTTCAGCTCATCATTTATTTGTAATCAATTATAATTTTTTTATTCAAATCGTCTAAAATACAATTTATAGATATAACTCAGATAATAATCTTAAAATTTATTTCGATCAGTACTTTGTCAATGTCTCGATCCCATGTCATCTTCGATGCATTTTAAATGACTTTAAATTCTACAATAATGATGCATAATATACTAGAATTAAACATAAATGGTGCCCAACAGTTAAAAAAAGAATGTTACATTAAATGGTTGAGTTAGGGTTATACATATATAATTTTATTACAATAAAATACCAATTTTTTTTTTTTTATTTGAACCCATAATGATTCTGGGTTACATCACCACATAATAATATATATTTTTAATAAACTATTCATATTGTTGTAGTATGTATCATATGATATGGGCTGATATATATATAATATATAATATATATTATAATGCACATGGACTGGTGAGTGCCGTTCTACCTTTGCTCATCAATGGACGGAGTGGATTGAAAGCAGAGTTCGGAGCGTTATTTGCTCATTTGATGTCCGGGGCAATTCTTGCTCATTGGCTGACCGGAGTGATTTTTACAGATGTATCCGATGCTCGCAGTCTTCGGGGTGCTTTTCAATTGCTGAGTATGCTTTTCGTTTCTCATCGTCAATTTTGATAATGTATTCCTGTTTTAATAATTATTGTCATGGTCCAGGGGTTTCCCTGATTCTATATTATTCTTATCAAGTAAAAACACTTGGTTTGGAACATAAATATTTATACATATTATTTAAATTTAATATAATTAATTACTTAATAAAAACAATAAATATTAATTAATTAGTTACGTAGTAGAGAGCAAACAACATCAAAAAAAGTAATAAACTTCAAAGCAATGACATAAAATCATATTATTTATTTTTAAAGTAAAACTTTACTAAACATTCGTGTTGATTATATATATATATATATATATCAGGAATGTTCACCCCAAAAAAAATAACAATGGTCATCTATAATTAAGAATTGGTCAGTTCAGATTGGACCATAAGCATATTATTTTTTAAGTAATTTTATCAAAACATTATATTTGTATAAAATTACCGAAACACATAAAATATTGCCAAGAAAAAGCCTAAAAAAATTTAAATGAATATTCTTTGGGTAAAAAAAATATTAATTATATGGTTTGATGAATTGATTTACACAAATAAATAACTTAGTATTTGGCTTCAATAATAAATTTATAATTTTAAAAAATTTTAAAATTTAAGCCGACTAATTCTTTACCAATAACTACGCTTATCCTACAAATATAATAGGGCTAATTTTTTATTGTGACTGTCTATAATATGTTATACATTAGTCACACCATATAATTTCGGGTTGAACAAATTTAATTAATTGAACAATAATTTTAGTCAGATTTATTAGTGAGCTAGGGTTTTTTATTTTTTATTGTGGTGGCTCAATGGAGCTACGAGGCACTTGATTGTTGACCCCACCACCCCTTAATTATGAAATGAGGATGGTGTTACTAATTAGTCTCTTAAGATACAAGATTTATTATCTATTTTTGAATATTTAAAAGTAAAACTAGAGATTAAGATATTACATATTTGGGTGTGACTGAGATAAGATTAGCTTATTGGTTTAATTCTATTTATTTTTTGTTATTATATTTTAGACCATATTTATCATACTTTGACTTAATTATGGATTAGTATTCTATCTAATTGGGATGTATATGGTGATTCAAATGTAAGAAAAATAATTTATTTATCATGTTTCTGATTATATGGGAAAACTTAACAAATATCAAATTAATTATTAACCTGTGTTTTTTTATTTAATTTAGCTGTAAAAAATGCTTATTTGTGAAGCAAAAGAGATAAATATTGGAGCTAAATTTTAACAGATAAAATCAGTCTACAAATTGTTAATACTTGATGGAGAAGTTGATGTGACAGTAACCCTATATGGTATGCATATTTTGGTGAATTTTCATAAAAAAAAATGAATCAGAAGACTTGGCATGAAAATCTTATATTAGAAGGTCAAATTACAAGAAGCATTTCAAGCTTAAGAACCCACTTACCATACAATAAATGAAAAAAGTTACCAATTTGCAGAGAAATGCAAAACAGTCTCTATACACCTTCTTCCCTAACAAGTCTTGCCCAATTAGTTTAAAAATTAGCAATGTACAAGATATACAATTTTTTTGGGATACCCACAAAAAAATAATAATAAAATAAAATAAAATAAAAACACACCCACTCCCTTTTCCTACTCTTATCCTTTCCTTCTCAGCTTTTGAAACGCTAGGTTCTAATTGAAATGAAAAAGATGGAATCATAACTCATCATCACACTCCTCTTTATCTTTTGCTTTTCCATCTTTTCTCCCATATTGGAGGGGAGGAGTGTTTGTTCTTTGATACTAACGCTGGAATCACCTCCACCGTTCCAAACAACAGAAATTAAGGAGAGATTTTTTGTCATTGACAAAAAGCAAGAGCCAGTGAGCACCATCAAAATTTCATTCCCATCTCAAAATTTAGTTTCGACCAAATCTCGACCTCCTAAACTAGGAAAAGAGATTACGACCAAGTCAGTTGTGAGCCTGTGAAGCATTTCGACTCGGATTCCCACTGCAGTTTAATGTCTTCTGCAATTTTCATAGCATCTATAGATGTGCCTAGCAAGCCACGTTTGCTGAACCCCACCGCATATAGCCCGTGCTCGCCTTTCCACCCATGTGGAAAGGGTCTTCGTGGTAGCCCGTCGTGCTTTGAAAACATATCATTTTCCTAGCCGAAAGGGAAATTAAGATAGAAAAAAGCGTGAGCCCATATCTATATATCTTTTTCTTTCTCCTCTAAGCCTTTGGGGAAGAAATTGCAAACATAGAAAGTGGGAAAAAAGATAAGAAGATACCTTTAGCCAAGATGGCACATTGCTTTTATAGCCGGTTGCTAAAATGACAGCATCAAAGTTCTCTATTCTTCCATTGACAAATTCAACGGAGTTATGCTTTAAACGTCTGATGCTTGGACATACCTTCATGCATGAAAAGAAATTTTCTTGTTAGGGTTACAACAGGACTCGAACCTCATTAACATAATGCATTAAAAAATGTAATATAAACTAATATATATATATATATATGCTATAAGATTTTCATTTATGCTTGTCGATGTTTAAAATTTATCTAAAGTTACTTTAAAATGTGTGATTTTTTAGTTTAAAAGTATTTTCTTAAGTAAAATATATCTTTGAAATAATATAAAAATTGGGTAGGCCACGAGATAAAAAGTAAAGGTCAAATGCGTATTTAAAGTTTATTCATGCAAAGCAATCTTACTGTCTGTTATACAAAATAACATTTTCAATGCTTGAACTTTTACTAATTATGCTGAGGTTTTTCTAGGAAAACAACCATATTTGAAATAAGTTTAATGTATGAATTTTTTTCCCTTTACTAAAAGGGGGAAAAAGGGGGGGAAAAGTTGAGTAACATATAAAGACATTACAAATGTCCTTAGTAAAAAGGTGTAGATTCTTTCCCCACTGTCTATTCCATCAAGTAGCAGGGAGGGATGCCTTTTTATGGGCAAATATCTGTTATGGCTAATTAATGCAGACACATAATTAAAAATAGATTAACTTAGATTAATAAAATGATAACTAAAATATAAAATAAAAATTGAGAAATCAATCATTCTCCATATAAAAAGAATCATTCACCTTTTGTAGTCTTTTATAAATTCAATTAATCTAAGTATTAAAAATTACTCAACTAATAAAGGAATTACTACTCTTTTAAAGAGATTAACTCAATTTTTAATCAAACTTTAAATAATACCACCCATTGCAGCCGATTATCGTAAATAAACTCCTAAAGTCTCGTAGTTGGGAAAAGGGGGATAATTGCTTCCAACATGCTTCTTGGTGGTCATTCTTGTAGGTTCTCAGGTCAAAGTCAAGTTGTCGGTATCGAGTGGATTAGCATCTATGTGGGTCGATACTGCATCATCATCTCCTTCTTTAAGAGAACTCATACTTGAGTGAAATTTCAGTACATTGTTTCATACGACTCCCCTTATTTATCATAGTTTGTTCTCATCAATCTACGAATTATTAGAAGTTAGGGCTCTTTTTCAATTAAGTAAATTCTACATATATTTATTTCAGAGAGTTGTGATGGTGCATTTGTCCAAAGTTTCAAGGGTCGGGATAGAGTAAGTTATGATATTGTGGTCTTCCAAAGGTTCACTTGGCAGCAGTGGGATGCCATTGTATGGATTGAGATTAGCAATGTTGAAGATTGGGCAAGTTTCTGGATCGATTGGAAGCTCAAACTAATAGGCATTAGCTTTGATTTTCTTAATAATTTTGCAGGGCTAGAACTTTCTGCGTCAAGTTAGCATTGTATTTGGAGAAGATCAAATCCAGTGATTTCATGGGACATGGTTTGCAGGAGATATAACTTGCAATTGAGAACATCCACAACTTTGTTTATGGCAACCCACTTATGTTTTAGCACGAAGGAGTATTATTGGAGGAAAGAGACCCATTTGGCAAGGCATGAGTTCAACTTTCTCTGAGCAATGCCTGGACTTGAGGGCTTGTATTACAGCATAGAACTCCAAGTCGGAACTCAAGTACTTTCCTTTAGCCTCGTTGAGCTTTTTACTAAAATAGGCAATGGATCATCCTCATTGAATAAGTATTGCACCAATGTCAATGTGGGATGCATCGCATTCTAACGTGAAGACTTTTTTAAAGTCAAGTAAGGCTAAGACAACGATATCAATGAGTTTCTACTAACTACTTGGAAGCTGCTGGTAGCGACATCAATTTAAGAAAATGTCCCCATTTTCATACAATCACTATGAAAGTCCTTAAGTTTTGGATAAAATGCCTATAGAAAGTAGCAAGTCCATGGAAACTTTAAACCTTAGTGATAGATTGGGGAACCGGCCAATTGACAATGGCCCAAACCTTTTCATCGTCCATCTGGATGCCTTGGTTAGAAGCCACGCAGCCTTAGAAGATAACACTTTCCTTCATGAAGTTACACTTTTTGAGATTGACGTACAATTCTTGCCGTAGAATTTGGAAGACTTGGCAAACATGATGGAGGTGCTCGTTCGAGTCAGAAATGAAGATGAGAATGTCATCAAAATAAGCAACAATAAATTTCTCAATAAAAGGTTTAAGCGCCTGGTTCATAGGACGCATGAAGGTACTTGGGGTATCGAACAAGCCATACAACATAACAAGCCACTCATAGAGCCCCTCCTTTATCTTAAAGGCAGTCCTCATTCATCTCCTAGGTAAATTTGGATTTGATAGTATTCACTTCATAAAATAATTTTGGAGAAGAGGTGTATTCCATGTAACATATCAAGCATATCATATAATCGTGGGACTGGAAATCAGTATTTAATGGTGATTTTGTTGATAGCCCAATTATCTTAATACATCCTCCATGTGCCATCCTTCATTGGAGTGAGGAGGACAGGTACAGCATGTTGAGTTTTCGCCGGACAGAATGATAAATAGTGAATGAAAAGATGAGGAAGGACCATACGCAGATTTATGTAAAAATTCTTATGAACCAAGGAAAAATCACGGGAGTAGAGTTGACAGTAAATTCACTATGTGAAAATAGGTTACAAATATTTAAGATGGAGTATTCGCTACACACCCGAGAATAACAAAGAAAAACCTAACCGGAGTAAATGAAAAACACTCAACTCTTTTACTCTTTATTTTTTTTTCTTCTCATTCTCATTTGTGGTGCACTCATCTCTCGTTTCATCACAACTCATTTGCTCAACTCTCAGCACGTCTCCGCAGCACGTCTCTCACATCTACCGAGATCTAGGGCAATATTCCATATATATAGAAAATGACACGATCTGTTCTTTCCAACAATAAGAATATGTTCTGTCCAAAATAAGCCGCTCCTACGAAATC
>JAOVVI020017575.1:0-10578 GCA_028571085.2 Nepenthes alata | reverse complement strand
TGATTCTATGTTGCTCTTTCCAAGTCAAAACACTTGGTTTGGAACATAGATGTTTGTACATATCATTTAAATTTAATACAATTAATTACTTAACTAAAAAAAAACTATATCTTGAAAAACGATACCTTACAAGGTCAAGCTTCCTCTTTCTACTTCCAAACTCAATGTCCCACATTTTAAATCTAATCCTTGATAATTACAAATTCAATTTCACCCTAATTATCGTATTTTGGAACTCGGGTCATCACACAACTGATCCACACATCCTTCAAAATCATTCAAGTGGTCGGCAATAGACGAGCCCTTCTCATACCTCACCTGCATCAATTTCATTAGGTAAAACAATTTGTTGTTGCCAGTTTTAGAAGCATAAAGCATTCTAGATTCTCCCACAATGTCTTCACGCTTATCTCATTCCGCATGTGATCATACACATTGTCATCTATGGACTATCAAATATAGTCACAAACCTGTTCATGCTCAAAAGCCCAGTCCTCGAATTTCGTCGCGGGCTTCTATCCTATGAACACCGGAAGATATACCGTTTTGACAAATAGTGAGTCCTTCATCTTGTTCCGCTAGATATCATAATTTATGTTATTTAGACAAATCATTTTATTTTTGACCTCCATTGATTTCAACAAAGCTCAATAGCCGGCACTGACAATCTCTCTCTGATGCCAATTATTAGGGATCGGTAGACAAGTCAGTTGGATCGAGAGGAAAGAACAATGATGACAATGACAAATAGTAAATGAATAATAATCACACAACTATCAAGCACTAGCACTCAAATCATCATTTCCTGTACTTTCATCAGTTCCTGCACTTTTAGTAAATCATGGTCGGCCTTTAACATCTTTAGTCTGACTGGCCCCTTCAATTTAGCCGGCCCTCATCAGTCTGGCCGACCGCTCTATCTAGCCGACCCTCATCAGTTCAGCCGATCCTCTGTTTCACCATTTCGTCGCCCTTTGGCTAAGCATTCCAGCTAGACGGTTTTTGGTCAAGCAGTCCTGCTAGACGCCCTTTAGCCCCCGCACTTGGTTGCCCTCCGGCCATTTGCTGCCCACGCAAAGCATTCGAGAACACAACAATACTCCGCCTCGGTATTGCACTCCATGTGAGTATTCAGATGAACCTCCGATTGACTTGTCAACTGGATATGGGTTTACACGGAAGTGACTCATATTCCAACACGATCACTAAGAAGAGCAACAGCACTATTTTGTGCCTTCCATTTTCTTTAAAAAACTAAATGTTATTCAAAATTTTTTTAAAAAAAATTATTTTTATGACAAAGATGTCATAGTAGTTATATCAACTAAAACTTTTTATGAAAAAAAACACACATATATATATGTTAGATTATGAGTCACTTCCGTATGGGTACCATACTCATTTGATATATCGTTCGGTGATACATACGAGAATGTATGTGCGTTGAACTGATTTGAAAAAGTTGTAGAATGGTGTAAGACAGACGCCTATTATGCACATGTGCACCAATTTCAGAATAAAGTAGGCTGAGGAATGCACGAGGGTCGTACGAGTGAAATTTCTAGACTGCTTAGCAATTAGTGTGGGCCCGACGGGCACTCGAGCACCATTCCTAATATAAATGCGCTTGATGTGATTTTAGTGTTATCACTTTTATAATTTCTAAAAATTTAAGTACCGATACTGTGAGAAAAGGAAAAGAAAGAGAGAAAAGGAAAAGGAGGAATGTTCAATCATTCGATTGAGTTTCAAATTGTATTTCATTCTTTACCAACCTTAGATATATTTTTAAAATTAAAAATGATATTTTACTTATTTTATTTGTTCTCTTTTATCTTGTACTCATTGTTATTCGATCTCATTCATTACAAGGTATCGTGGCATTATATATATGGAAATTTTTGTAATCAAACACATTACATAGTAGATATATCTCAGACATATAGTCCTATGATTTTTTTTTCTATCATTTAAAAAGAAAATTTTTTACATAAAATTGTGTAATTATCATTATTTGTGACTATTATTGATTTGTTATGCATTATTACTTACTTTTTTTTCACAGTCCAAACCAATGGTCCGATTCCTAACAAATATATATATATATATATATATATATTCTTGCTAATACCAATGTTAGAAATATAAACTCATGCACCATAAAAATGGAACAAACTTTAGGCTACCCCATTTAGCGGAAACCATTATCTTATTTACTTTATGCGCTGTGAACACTTCTCCTTCGAGGTTAAGCAACAAGAAGAGCAACACCAGTATTTTTTTGTTATCCATTTTTCTAAAATAAGGGAAATGCTACTCTTAAAAAAAAAAAAAACGTAATATCATACCATCATTGATATCAGTAAAAATTAGATATGTTTTGACTTGCCTCATTAACATAAACTATTTTTTTTTATCGATTTTTTAATGCATAATTAAATTGTCATTACTTCTTTTTGATGATGAAATATTCTGTAAGAAAATCATCATAACTAGCAAGCGCCACTTGAGGAATTATAGTTGATTATGTAATCATGCATTTTATTCATATTGCTGCGTGACTAGACTTACAAGATGCATAAATTATGAAATCGGCATGGAGGTTGCGCTTTTAATCTTGAGACCGTTAGGTATAAATTCAATAATCTATGGATATTCCATTCTTTCAAAAAAGTTGTCAAGCCCCTAAACATAATAGATCTAATTATTTATTATTTATGAAATTAAAATTCTAAAAATTCAGATGTAACAAACTAAAATATAGGACCCGACAAATCAAATCTACACAGGACCTCATCGGATAATTATCAAAATAATATAAATATGACAAACTTCAAATATTGCAAGGGAGATGTCCAAACATGACAACAATTCATCTATATTTTATATATGTATATATATTAAACCCAACGATCCTTATTATACAATTTAAATGCCTACTCTCAACAAATTTTTATTATCCAAAAATAACAAAACTAATAACAAACTAAATCAAAACAATAGAGAAATACAATCAACGCCATCTGAGTCATAATAGATATCCAATCTACCGGATCATGTGACATTGTGCCAGATCTCATCCAAGTCCTGCAAATCATCCTACCCATCATACCACTCGGGTGACCCCTCACAACCAGATGATTGACCTTCTGATTCAAACCCAAACGTCCACAACACAATTTTCCTACTATCTATCAGGGACAGTACTTATCATATCCAAAACACTCAATCAATTATTTACCTAGAATAATCCAAAAAGCCTCGCCTTATGACTTTTATCTTTGATACCATACTATCATGTCCCACGACTTAGAAGGACTAATTATTTATTATTCATGAAATTAAAATTTTAAAAATCTTGGTGTGAAAAACAAAAATACAAGACTCGATAAGACAAACTCGTACAAAATCTCATTGAATAACTATCCGAATAATATAAATATGAACCACTCTAAATATTATAAGGGAGATATCTAAATATGACAACAACTCATTTACATTTTATGTATATATATATATTAAACTCAAGATCCTTATTACACAATTTAAAAACCTACTCTCGGCCAATTTTTATCATCCAAAAATAATAAAACCAATAACAAATTCAATCTAAATAATAGAGAAATATAACTAATACCATCTGAGTCATAACAGATGCCCAACCTACCGAATCATGTGACACTACGTCAGATCTCGTTCAGCTCCTACAAAGCATCCTAACCCTCTATGAATCTGAAGAGATGGAAATATGAAAACGTGAGTCAGAGGCTCACCAAGTATCGTTATAAAACACACATAAAACAGTATATGCAAATTAGAGAAAAAATTTATAAACAAATATCAAACAGATGATGGATACAAATCCCAAATCGATGATATCCGAAGCCAAATCATCGTATCCAAAGTAGGAGCTCAAATCAGAAGCCCGAATCACCAGCATACCCAAGGTAAAATCTCATCGTACCATCTCGCTGATATGAACGATAACAAATCATGCTTTGATACCCCGACACATAACCAAAGGCCGCAACGCACCCATGTAACAGAAGCCACGACATACCCATATAAACAGATGACCGCGACACACCCACATAAATAGAGGCCAACTCAGAATCGGTTATGGCCATCTGCTGCTGATTATGGTGGTATGGTGTTTGCTGGATCCATTTTCTATCTCCGAAAAAAATGAAGGGGAAAGTGCTGATCAATGAGTTGATTGGTGAAAATGGCATTTGGCCGGTCAACTCATTGACCAGCATATGGACTACTTGCCGAAAAAGAAAAAAAGGGGGGTGGTTTGTGCCAGTCAACTAGTTGACCGGCCTTTGTGGCTCTTGGCTGGTCTTCCAGTTGACCAGCTAATAGCCATTTAAGTGGATAGAAGAGGAGGAAATGAGAGGGAGAGTAGCATCCTGGTAGGAATGTTGAGTTGGAAGGAATGCTGGGCTGTTAGTTTGGGCTCTATTTTCTACTTTTTGGCAGGTTTCATTGAAGATTGTTGGCCTATTTTGGATGATTGTTTATGTTATATTACTTTGATGTCATATGATGTACCACGGTGCTTAGAAAATATCCCAACATTTATTTTTTAAGTCAAAAGTCGATAAAATATTTGAAGATAAATTATAGGTTTGTGTAATGTTTCTTATTTTAATACAATTTTACTTACCAAAACAAAAGAGGCCAACTCAAAATCTAAATCTACACATTAGAGTGGCCATCCCATATCATGAGCCCTATTAGCCCGTTTACATTTTAGGTTTGTAATTCTCAGCCATCTTATATTATTGGCTTCATGAGCCTCACTATATTTTAAGCCTACAACTTTTAACTATTTTATATTATTGGCTCCATTAGCCTGACTAGATTTTAGCTTTGCAACTCTTGGTCATTTCATATCGTTGGCTCTTAGTCCGACTATATTTTAGGCCTACAACTCTCGATCATTTCATATTATTGGCTCTTGACCCGACTACATTTTAGGCCTACAATTCTCGGCCATTTTATATTATTGGCTCACGATTTGACTATATTTTAAATATGCAACTCTCATCAATTTTATATCATAATTATCGGATCACTTATCGACCTACCAGGGCCTTAAACTACCACGGTCCACACATATATCAGCCTACCATGGTCTCGAACACCCATGTCCCTATGCACATATTGACCTACCAAGGTATTAAAATAAATGAGAGATAGGGTAAGAGGATACTTGTCTCAACTTTATTTTAAGCAAGTTTTCCAAAAGGATATTCCAAGGTACCCAAATTACACATTTCTCTCTCATCTATGTGTGCCCTTTCTCTCGCCTTTCTCTTTCCTATAGCATCATTCCCCTACATTTCTTCTAATTTTTCCTTTGTCGATGGAGATTTTATCCTGGACGATAGTGTTGGCCATAACAGTAGCAACCCTACAACGATGATGGTAGCGACCCTGTCACATGTAAGCCCTGTTGGCGGCTTTCTCTCTCCACTATGCCTCATATACCCAAATTTATCAAAATTTTAGTCAATTTTTACAAAATCGGTATATGCAAACACCAAATTGGCATCAAAAAAGAGAAAGGAAGGATTTACTTACCTCAATCTCACTTATTTCCTTCGGCAACGGAAATGACAATTTTGCTTTGGCTCACGATCTCCTTTTTCTATTCACACCGGTGTACAAAATGGACGGTAAAATCATGGAGAAGGCTTCGTTGGCTTCCATTCTTGGCGACAGCTCCTTCGGCGACGATGACAACGGTAGCCCCACGCCGGTTTCCCCTTCCTCTCTTTCTTCCCTCTCTTTCTTCCTTCATTTTCTCTTTTCTTTCATTCATTCATTCTTTCCTTTTCTTTTTCCTTTCCTGCTAACCCACCTGACTCCCTACCCCCTTTAATATTGATAAACATGTTATATTATATTATATTATATTATAATCCAATTTCATCCAAAAGTAATTAATTTTACTCAAAATAAGTCTGAAAAATTTTGGTGTATTACATCCTCCTATTATAAAAATTTTGTCATCAAAATTTACACACCTTGGTCTTTGCCTAAATTTACATTAAAATCTCTTGGACTTATTTTCTTTATCTCAAATCACTTCCTCGATCAAATGATTCTTTCAAATTTTGATAATCCACACTTGATCCTTTTTATCCCAAAATTGGAACCATAACTTCAACCTAAAACACTTCTCGTTGATCAATAATGACTCCGATCCGAGTACATGTGAAGAATCATTTAGATATTTTCTCATACCAGTCATATAAGACATATCATGTCCATCTATCAAAATCAGAAGTAAGGCCAATTTGTACACTGTCTCTCCGATCTATCGAAAACTTGAAGGATTTCAATGAACTGCAACTTTAAATTACCCTTCGATCTCAAAAACTTGAAAGTTCTCTCTTCAAAACATTTTTAGAAACATCTAACCATCAATATCAAATCTTAAATCAGATTACAAATCTGATATCCTACTTTAAGCATCAAATTAACTCTTGTGACAAATAGCCGCGTTCCCGCGCGCTTTTTCCACGACAATCTGATCGATCATTTGCCTCTGATTGTGGCTAGAAGCTTCAAAATTGGAATACCATGCAATCCTCTCATCTCAATAATGTGTCGATGGCCAATCTCAAGAATGATATCCTGAGCTGACTTCATCAGCTAACCCATCCTCTGCGTCAAATCTCAGCAAGCAATGAGCCGACTTTGTCAATGACCTCATCCTCATCTAGAATGCCATGAATTCCTTTGTTGTTTGAGGTAGACCGGAATCAAAGTCTCAAAAGCTTCTTCTTCTTTTCGGCTTCCTTCTTTAGGCACGTGATACATCTTGTCTCATAAACCACGATCTCACACTTCATATCAGCCGAGCTTTCATACTATCAGCCGAGACTCTTGTAAAAGTATTCTTAAAACCATGCCTCCTTTAGAACGTGCAATGATAAAGTACTTTGTACAATAGGCTCGAGGTTGCCTGCTTAATCATGTTTAGCTTCAAGATGGCTCATCCCAAAAGGGGTTTCATATCGAATTTTCATAATAGCTTCTCCCACAGATAAGAGCTTAGTTTGGAATCCAATCCGAGCAACAAGGAGAAAAGATTCCTCTGGTCCAGTCTTCCTAGGGGCATCCACATCATAGCACCTCCACATAAAATCATCCAGACTACATTGTATTCCAAACTTTCCCTTCGATGATGCATCCGACCATATGGAATCCAAACATACCTAAATTTCTCTTAGGAGCATCACTGAATGTTTCAATCTTTCTGATCCATCAGGGATCAACAAATACTAATATCGTCGTCAATCTATCTTTGACTCTTGGAAGCTCTCTTTATAATCTTCATTCTGTATGAACCAATCGTTTCTGCATCTATCGAGTTGAAGCGATTTTTGAGGATTCTGGACAAATCACCCATCATCTAGCCAAACCTGAGGAACATCTCAACTTTGAGACATTAGTTAGCTTCTCTTTATTTGCCATCCCTTCAACCTTATTCAGATCCACAATGAGATACTAAAAGAACAATCTGGCCAATCCATGCATATCCCCATCAAACCATCTTTCTTCACCAAAAGCATATCAGCATTTCATGGCGATACCAAGCTGAAACCATCCAACAACAAGCTCTAGCAATAGCTGCTTCCTTTCCCTTAATTCAGACGGGACCCTTCTATTCAGTCCTCAAAATTAGTGCTAATTTTGGCACATCCTCAATAGCAACTCAAACTTTCAATCATCATGTTGTCTAAACTAATCTTCCTTCATGAATGAGGAATCGGCTCTAACATTATAAGCTGTAACTACAAATGTTTTGTATGGAATTAAAAGACACCTATCTGGACGTCTGGGATCCAAACAAATGGCCTATCTGACTGCAATTAAAATGGACTCCACTCTAATGAAAGCAAACTCATCCCACGTGCTCCTTCCAAAAAAAACCTGTAGGATAACCCAAAAAATTGGGACTTTGTGGAAGAAGACTCTGCTTCATTTGACTTTCTTTTAACTTGTCCTCAAAAGAACAAATGAATTCATCCTTTGAACTCTGACCTTGATACTCTAACTATTTATGAAAATGCTTTTCCTGAAGCTGGTCCTACTCGATTAATAGGGTCTGGTCCAGCACTTCTCTCTATGACTGCAATCTGAATGGCACCAACTTCTTTCGAATGTAATCTTAAAATTCCTGCAAATTTTTTTGGGCTCTCAAGCCTCATTCACAACCTTATGGGGAGCAAATCAAGAAGACGCCGTGAATTGTGCATCGTAGTTACCTACCAACCTGTTTCAAAAGATCTTTCAGATTCTTCAACTTTTTCAAAAATGCTATCTTAGGTGGTTGGACCTCATGCTTGTCGTCCATAAATTCTTCAGTAACAATTTGTGGAGACAATTATCCATCTGATTCAATGGCAAGTGAAAATAGACAATCTTAGAGTCTCCCTCTCGCACCATCGTAGCTTCAAATCCTCACACTTAGTATCGTCGTTACTAACGAAATCAGACCAGCACTCCCCCACCTCATCAATCATAGGTTCAACAGACCTATATTTCTTTATCCTTGCTCTTAGTAGAGATTGTTGACCATTGACTCCACAGTTTCTTTGCACAAAGAAGGCAAAGGAAATCACTGTACCCACCGCCCAAGCCACGACCTCCTTCCATCTTTGTTCCCTGCCTTCCAAAGTCAGAATTCACATCACAAACTCCTAATACAACTTTGTTTCCCGAATTGTATAAGCCTAGGCCAAGAACAGATCCACCTGCCCTACTAATTACTTTCTTTCTTGATGTGTCATCTTTACTTCATTTGGATACAATAACCATTCCTAACTTCTCTTAAGATAGTTTCGGATAGCTGTCCTTCCTCAACTGGCTGCTGAACTCAACTAGTTTAATCTCTCGAAAGACCTCCTAGGTGATTTCCTCAACATCTCAGTCCAAGATGTCATGTCAGGAGTCCCATCATCCAATAGCCACGTCAACCAATTTGTATGAGTTGAACCTCATATTGTCTTTCTTGAGGCAATCGATAATCTTTAAACACTTTCTTCATCTTCTACAACCAATTTTCTACTTCAACCGAATCAACTAAATCCCGAAACAAATTCACATATCTGCCAACCTCCTAATAGGAGATAAATCGTTATTCTACCACTGAATCATTCCACCCATCATGCCACTCAGGCGACCTCTCAAAACCAGATGATTGACTTTTTGATTCAAACCAAAGCCTCTACAACACAATTTTTCTGTTATCAACCAGGGCCAGTACTTATCATATCTCAAACACTTAATCAATTATTTATCCAGAATAATCTAAATAGCCTCACCTTATGACTTTTTTTCTCTGATACCATACTTTCATGCCCCGGAACATAGTAGAACTAATTATTTATTATTCATGAAATTAAAATTTTAAAAATTCAAGTGTGACAAATAAAAATACTACACCCGACAAGTCAAACCCACACAAGACTTCATCAAACAACCGTTCGGATAATATAACTATGACCTACTCTAAACATTGTAAGGAAGATATCTAAACATAACAACTCATTTACATTTTATGTATGTATATATTAAACCCAACAATCCTTATTTCACAATTCAAAGGTCTACTCTTAGCCAATTTTCATTATCCAAAAATAACAAAACTAATAACAAACTCAATCCAAATAATAGAGAAACACAACTAATGTCATCTGAGTCATAACAGATACCGAACATACCAGATCATGTGACGCTGCGTCAGATCTCGTTCAGTTCCTACAAAGCATCCTAGCCCTCTACGAATCTGAAGAGATGAAAATATGAAAACATGAGTGAGAGGCTCACCAAGTATCGTCATAAAACATGAATAAAACAGTATTTACAAATTAGAAAGAGAATTCATTAACAAATATCAAACATATGATAGATACAAATCCCAAATCAAGGATATCTAAAGTCAAATCATCATATCTAAAGCAGGAGCTCAAATCAGAAGCCCAAATCACAAGCATATGCAAGGTAGAATCTCATCATACCATCTCATTAATACAAACACATAACAAATCATACTTTGATACCCTGATACAAAACCAAAGGCCAAAGGGCACCCACATAACAAAAGCCACAGCATACCCACATAAAGAGATAATTGTGGTATGCCCACATAAATAGAGGCCAACTCAGAATCCAAATCTGCACATCATAGCGACCATCCTATATCATAGGCTCCATTAACTCGGCTACATTTTAGGCTTACAATTCTTGATTATCTTATATTATTGACTCCATTAGTCCAACTATATTTTAGGCCTACAACTGTTGGCCATTTTATATTATTGCCTCAATTAGTCCAAGTATATTTTAGGCCTACGCCTTTTAGTCATTTCATATTAATGGCTTTCCACCTGATTACATTTTAAACCTGCAAATCTCGATCATTTAATATTATTGGCTCTCGGCCTGACTATATTTTAAACCTGTACCTCTCAATCATTTTTGTTGCGTCCCGAGCCCAAGGTTGTTGTACGGATTGGGGAGCCTTCGTATTTCCAAGCACGCGGGGGCTTCAGATGA